>SADC01000020.1:0-256914 GCA_004194705.1 Ditylenchus dipsaci | reverse complement strand
GACGATTGTGTTGTTGCGGCAAGAACTTGACGAAATGATCTCCTTCCACCAGCGTGTGCAGACGAGCCCGGCATCCTCCATCGCTGTGACTTGTGCTTGTCACAACTCCAGAACTTGCTTTGCACCTTTTGGTTTGCTCAGTTTCTGCTTGACGAAAAGGAATCCATCGTATTCAGCTTTCTTGTGTTTTTTCTGCGAAATTCGATCAAAGTGACAAAAATTCTAAAAATATAATATAGATTTGCCTAAATTGATATAATTTAAAAATACTTGACGGCAAAACTCTGCAAGTCTGATGGACCAAACACGTTGACTGCGGCTCTTCTTCACTGCTGTAGTAATCATCCTCATCACCGTTTTCCTGCACTGCCCTTCGACGACTTGAACACTGGAGCGGCCGGCGATTGGAGCTGGCTGACGCACGGAGTTTGGCAGATTTGCATTAAGACGTTGGATCCATCCAAGAACTTGACTGAGCGCACCAAAATTGACTTGACCAAAGCGCTCCATTGCGAGAATTCCTGAAACAGTAATAACAATAAAAAAATCGGGAGCAAAAAATTAACACGACAACCAAACAAACAAAAATGGGCTCTGATTTTTTTGAAGCAAAAAAGCCAGCAAAAAAGGCGGCCATTTCCAAAAATCTTTTTATGAATTTTTGGTGCGGGGGGATTTTGGGCGCGGGATTATAGGCGGGGGGATTATGAGCGGGGGATTTTGGTGCGGGGGGATTTTGGGCGCGGGGATTATAGGCGGGGGGATTATGGGCGGGGGATTTTGGTGCGGGGGATTTTGGGCGGGGGATTTTGGCGGGGGATTTTGGGCGGGGGATTTTGGGCCCGGGGGGATTTTGGCGCGGGGGATTTTGGGCGTGGCCGGCGTTATAAAGTGAAGAGAAAATAAAAAAATTAACCATCGAAGAGGGCTAGCTCACTGTCACTTCCGTTCTTTTTTTGCGCTGGATTGGACTGGATTGAATGGGAATCGGAAAATCGATGACTGTTTTCTTCTTTTTTGGACGCCCCACTCTGACTTGTAGACTTTTTTTCTGGCTCAGCTTGCTGTTCTTCTTCCACTTCAGGATCTATCAGATCACTTTCATTGCTCCGTTCGCTCCAGGCTTCGTCTGAGCTCGCTTCATGTTCACTGCTCTAGACAACTCTTTTCAATGTAGCCGGACTCATGATTATGCAGCAACTGAAATAGTTGAGTAAAACACAAGTGAATACGATAAACAATTAAAATACAGTAGCACAGCCCCACATAGAGGAAGCAAAGCGAATTGCACAAAATTTTTTCTTGAACTAATTTTGCTCACTTATTTTTATTCAGAAAAAAAATTTCCGAAACAATTCGTGCCAGAACAAATAAGTTCTCATTTGAATTTGTTCTCAAATGAATTTGTGGTACTTATGCTGTTTGGGACCGACCGTCATTTTTTCTTTCATTTTAAGACTAGAGATATTATAAATAATTTTTATTACGCAGTTTATTACACAGTTTAAGATTCATACTCATACAACGTCACGATTTGCGAACACAAATGAAAAAAAATATCAGGACCATCAAATGTCAAAATGTCAAAAAAATGACGGTCGGTCCCAAACAGCATAAGTACCGAATTTGTTTCCTAATCGGTTTTTCCAAAATATTTTGTATCCTTTTCGAAGTGTGCCTCCCTTTGATAGACCATCTTCCTTTTAAAGTGAAAGTAAAATTTTTAAAAAGAATATTAGATTCTTGGTTCAGAAAGTGTTTAGAAATGTTTCTTTCACCGTGATAGGCAAAAAAAAGTTAAGGACGTGTTTTTTGGTAATCTCAAAGAAAATAGGAGGAGAGGGGAGTCAACCCAATAAGTACCATTAAGCTTTCAAAAAATTTCTCGAAAAAATCAGTAGGGTTAGCAAGGGAAAAAACATCTTGATTGTACACTAGGGCCGCTTTATATATCATTTTAAAAAGTTAGCACGAAAAGAGAAAAATAAGCGGGGATATAGAGCTATCGGCTCAAAATCTAGCGAAACAGTTCAAAATAGTTAGTTATCCATCCCTTTGTCGCATCAAGAAGAAGAAGCTTACAGAAATGTTATTTATTTTGCAAAACTAGCCAAGTGAATTGTACACTTAATTTTATGATATTTGTTTATTTTATCAGTCATTTAAATGACACAACCACCCGCAAAAAACACAATTAACAAAAATAATGAAAAAATAATTTGAGCAATACAAAATAAAATAATCTGTGAAAAAAGGAAATTTGTAAAGAATAAGCATTTTAAAGCAAAGAGTAAACCAAGAACAAAAATGATTAGAGTAAAATTTGAGTCGAAAATTGACACGAAAATTTTCTTACTTTTCGGGTTGGAAAATAAACGGGTAGGTCCCTTCATTAGTAGTTACCGTATTCTCTCTAATAGAACCACACTCTCTAATAGAACCACACCCCCAAGGAGGGTTGTGAAATAGAACCACACTCTCTATTAGAACCACACCCCCAAGGAGGGTTGTGAAATAGAACCACACTCTCTATTAGAACCACACTCTCAAATAGAACCACACCTCTTAACACTCTCAAGCTGCGCCAACGGCCTTCTAACTCCGATGGATTGTCGAAGCCTGGGAGAATCTCTTAAAAGAGCTCATCGTTGAGTCATTCAAATCGTGCGCAGTTCCCAATGCCGCCGATGGATGTGAAGACGACGCCATTCACTGCTTCAAGAAACTTGGGCCGGTTCCGAGTGGTCGAGGCAAGGTGAAGCTCGCGCAAGATGAGAAGAAGTTGGCTGAGCAGATACAAGAAATCGGTCTTGAGGAAGCGCGAAAGTAGTTCAATAATAAAGATATATCTCTAGAGTGATGATGAGTTTTGGGACCTGTTCCGGTTTATGGGAGACGCCTATTTTCACTATATATATTTTTTATTTTTTAGGTCGATCAAGTTGAGTATGGTGACCGGAGTGACCAATAATCACCTTGATCAACAAAATTACTTATTAAACTATTCATATAGGTTATCGATATAACCATGACTGCCGTAAGAAACAAAAATAAATAAAAAGTATAGTATAAATTAGCGTTCTTCCTAAACCGAACCAAGTCCGAAATAAAGAATTTATGCGCGTATGCTGCAATGCTTGAATATCTTCAGAAGGTTGAAAAATAGAACCACACTCTCTATTAGAACCACACTCTCTAATGGAACCACACCCCCAAGGGGGTTGAAAAATAGAACCACATGTGGTTCTATTAGAGAGAATACGGTATACGTTACAGTCGAACCTCGATAAGCCGACACCTCGATAAGCCGACATACTTGATAAGCCGACACCCTGTCGACACTTGATTTGGTCAGGTAGTCGACACTTTAAGGAAACGATACCCCGCTAAGCCGACACCCTGAGTTCGGTCCCTTGGTGTGTCGGCTTATCGAGGTTCGACTGTATTGTACATTTTGTTTGGACTGAACTTTTCTATTGAGTGTTGCTTTCCAACGTATAGAAATTGGCAAAAAGGGCAAATTATGAATTTTTAGAACTTCTTATATCTGGAATTCGTTTAAATAATTTTGACGGTATCAACGGAAAACTCACCATCCCCAGGTTTCATATACGAGATTCGCTTAGTCTTCTTTGTTGGTCAGCTCCATAAACATAAAACATCTGCCGAACGAGGTCCGTCTTACTTTGTGCAGGAGTAAGTTGAAAACCATCAAATAGATTATACCCATTTAAATTTAATGATACTTGTGATTATTGACTCACAAGGCGATGATTTTCGAACCAAAAAATAGTGTAGGTAGGTGAACGGCGTTGTTTTCAAAACTTCGTTAAAACCTTCGAAAAAAGTTATTTTGTTCTAATGGTTGAGCTCAGCAAAAACATTTAAACTTGATAGAATTTTCGACCCTAGTAGCGAATAACCCACCTTCCCCCCCAAAAGTTGTGAAAACACTGCTAGAAAGTAAACTGCTGCAAAAGTGCTAAAAAAATTCTGCTATCTAATTTTTTCACTTTCACAAAGAGGAGAGAATAGACACACAGAATCGACCACATTCAATGCAATAGTTTCGGCAACAACACTCTGCCTTCTTTACACCTAAATTATTTGGCTACAAATTTTGTGTTATTGAAAAAAAACTGCCTACTTTTCGGTTTGTCTGCATCGCTAATCACAATTGTAGGTTTGCCCCGATCCAGTCGTCTCGGCTGGTTGACAATAGTGTTGGTTGATGACATCACTTTGGATGTGCCAAAGCCATGGGTTTCATTAACTTTCTTGTGTTCTCGAAGAGGACTTGTTCTATATGCCACGCCTGGTCTGGCTGGATAGGTTGTGGTAGAGGAAGAATATTTTGGAGGGGAACTGCCGGAACCAGCTAAAATAATATAAGGGATTTAAGTCGGATTCAACCCCAGGAAACCATCTCAACCCTGACCCTACAGCAGTTGCCAATTCTCAAGCAATACATTGCACAAGAATATTTTTACGTGCATTGTGTGAGGGTGAGTCACAAAAACTGGTGCGAAAATCAAAAATAATTCAAATCAATTTTTCAAAGCAATTTTAGAACATAAATTTTTTTCATCCAATCCTCTGCAATGTTTTTCACTTAGCGTATTTGAGACTCACTATAAATTTGGCATAGTAAAGAGTGAAAACTTTCTGAGCATAGAGCCTCTTCTCACACCCAGCAACTGTCAGAGCAGAATAAACATTATTATTTGATTTTTTGTTTATGGCTCATTAATAAACGTTGTCGTCGTCGTTGTCGTTGGAAAAAATGTTTTATAAAGGCGTTTTCACGCCAACGACAACGATAACGCCGACGACAACGACGACCTATTTATAAAAAATCCAACGACAACGACAACAAAATATTTTATTCCAAATTGGAAAAATTTTGCAATTTGAGTCAGAATTTTGAAGATCAACTATATTGTCCACACGTTTTCCTCCGAAATCTCGACTCAAGATGCGAAATTTGTCCGATTTGGAATAAAAAATTTCGTTGTCGTTGTCGTCGTCTTGTCGTTGGCTTTGTCGTTGGATTTTTCATAAATAGGTCGTCGTTGTCGTTGGCGAAAAAAACGCTTTTATAAAAAAAATATTCCAACGACAACGACGACGACAACGTTTATAAATGAGCCATAAATGAGCCATTAAAAATGTTCCCCCTTTTTGGCCTGTGGCTTCGAGCCAGAGGCTCAGCCATCCAAACGACAATTGCGGTTATATCATAGTAGCTGCTTGGGGGGATTGTATCCTAGTAGCGCCAAATTATTTTACCAAAGAACTTTTTCCGACTTTTTTAGAAAGTTTTTGGTGCAATACGAAATTTTTTTATTTCGATCAAAAATGTAGCGCTCATACGACAATAAGACATTTTTTTACCTTGGTCCCTTGTTGGTTTATTTGTGATATTTTAGTCTTAGGCAAGGGTAGGTCAGCGTATATTTGGGCGGACTTAAACATGCTTCTCAATATTTAAGAAAGTAAGAAAAACATGTTTTAAGTCTGTCATGACATATGCTAGCCTACCCTTGCCTAAGCCTAAAAATCACAAAAAAATCAATGGGGGAACCAGGGCAAAAAACTGTCTTCCTCTCGTATAGAGTCAAAAATGTTAACACCATCAGGTAGCCCTGCAATGCTAGTTTCTGACGAGATATCATTAGTTGCAACATCTGTGTAAAATGTAGCACAGAAAGGTGAAGCACTCACAAATATAATTTCATTCATGCTTTCACTTTTTTCGGCTTACATTTTGCAAAGATGTCGCTGCTGCAAATGATATAATACGCCTCCATCTAAACCTTTTATTTTTTTTCGACTCACGATGAACACCCGTTACTTTGTGCCATTTGGCACAAAGTAACGGAAACGTCTTAATTTCTTTTTATTTTTTTGCAATGTTTGATCATTTTTTATTTCTCTTTCGTTGCTCGTCAACTCGTAAACCCCAACTCGTACAGGTCTATCTCTTACAGGTCCCAATTCAGGTATGTAACGCTAATTCTCTCGACCAGAGTTACCATTCCTCATTTAGTTGGTTATCCATGTGGATCACCTGTGTGTATCATGGTATGGCGATGTCCGGAGTCATACCCACAAGGAAGGTTTATCGGAAAATAATGGGCAGTCTCCAATAAACAGGCACAGAACTACTCCAACTGTAGAATCGGTTGTATTCACCTTTAGGGGCCACATTTTTACCTTGGTCCCGCCTGTAGTTTTTTCTTGAAAAACTACCCACAAGGAAGGTTTATCGTTATCCTCCAACCTCTTTACTCAAGTATCTACCTGAATCTCCCCAAAATTTATACATAGCTATGATTATATAAAGAGTGCTTCAAGAAATTCGCCCGTTGTTTAACGGCCATAACTTTTTAGGGTGTTTTTGAAAAAACAATGTATAAGAAAAGTTATGAAAGTTTAAAAGTGCCCGTAAATCTTGAGGCACCATGTAAACGTCAGCAGTCTATACTCCATCCACCCATTTTGATTCGGCGTTCCTTTTTTGTTACTTGCAAATGAAAAGAAAATGACTTTATGGCCTAAGCTTAGAACAAAACTACAACATTTCTGAATCTGCTTAGCAGTCAATGTTGTCATCACGCAAAATTTACTCCAAAAAATCAAAAATACAAACATGCCTTTGCTTCAAATTTATTAAGAGGAGAAGAATCACCAAACAAGAAACAATGCGAACACACCACAACAGAACATAATGAGAAGGTACGAGATTTCAAAATACTTTTCCACTGACTTCTTTTTGAACCCATTGCTGCAAATCAAGTAGATGGAGGCGGAGGTGGCAGCGTTGGTGCTAGAAAAATCTACGTATGAGTGCTACACATGCAAAAAACGAAAATTACAACTCATCATCGAACCTATCATTGAAGGAGGCGGCGGAGGAGGAGCAGTTGTCGGAGGAAGCGGTGGAAACATTCCAAATACACCTTGAGGTGGTCGCATAGGCGATGGAGCCATTCGCTATCCCGGCATCTACATTTGCATCAAAAGCGTTTGATGACCACCATGCATTCTCGGCATACCTTGCATCCCTGCTGCATAGCCTGCATACCTGGCATCCCCTGCTGCATTCCTTGTGTCGGAGAAGGTGGCATCTTACTAAATCCACCAATTTTAATCATCGGAGTCATTGGAGGTGCCATAGGCATTAGTCTTAAAATTAGCGATTGGATAAACAGTGCAGGAAGCAAAAGTTTAAATAACATTTCTACCTCAATCGAGGAATATCAGAAAAGACTTGATGAGGTCGATCATTCAGGAAGAGACGATTCTGAGCAGCCAACAGTTTTTCGGCAGCGGTACCATGTTTTTCGCTCTTGGTATCCATTTTGAAAGCATAGGAACAAGTGATAGGTCGATTGCAAAGATACTGTCCATTGATAGCTGAAAAGACGTGTAAAGATGCATAACAAATGGAAATTAGAAGCCCTGTAAGAATCATCGAATTAGTACAGAAAACAAGTTTCGGAAACTAAAAAACATTTAAAAAATTGAACCAAGTGGATGACCACTTGACTTTGTTGGTACATTGAGCTTTATGTGGATTTGAACTCTTGCGCGAATGGTACGAGTTGAAACCTACACGAGATGGACATATACGACCTGAGGTATACGAGAAGGACCTATACGACTTTGAGTTGAAGAACACGAAAGAGAAAAAGAAATCAAAAATGAACAAACATTGCAAAAAATAAAAAAAAATTAAGACGTTTCCGTTACTTTGTGCCATTTGGCACGCCATAACGGAAACGCCCCTATGCCGGTGTTCATCCTGAGTCAGGAAAAAAACCGTGGGAAATTTTATACTAATTTTTTTTAAAAGGGCAAAAGTCGAAAATAAAAAATTTAAATGGAGGCGTGTTATTTGTCGATAGAAACTACTATCGCAGGGCTACCTGATGATATTTGAAAAAATCTCAAAAAATTAGCGACTTTGTGTGTCTTTGAAATGCTTAATTAAATGCTCGAATGGGTGAAAAAGTTTTGAAAAATTATCGATTCACTAACCTGAGGGTTCTACTATGCTCCTGACACAACAGTCACATTTATCACTGTGCTTGTTCAACAACCAGAGTTGTTTAGGTTTGGGCTCTACCTTTTCTGGTTCTTTGGTAGTGGAGTGTTCAGCTTTAGTGTCCTCCTCTCCTTCCTCATCTTCATAGAGCAAAAAGTTGTGGCGCACACTCATGCCTCTGGACAAAAGCCTGGAAATAAGGACACAGGATTACACGTTATTAAGAGCCAGTCTTAACTTTTAAAATTCGGCACTATTCCATTGTACCCCCCCCCCCAAAAAGCCTTGAACCCTATTTAAATGGCTTTTCTGGTCCTTTTATGGCGAAATTATTACATAAAAATGGTTTTTGAGTGCATATAAAAAGTTGGTTTTTTTGGGGGGGGGGTACACTGGAATAGCTTTTGGGGGGGGAGGGGGTACAATGGAACAGCGGCTAAAATTCTTAATTTGAATTCCTAATTCAAATTCGAATTCTGACACCCAACAACATCTCTTATAAATTTTTTAATAAATATGCTCCGGCTGCTTGCTTTTTCGGCAACCCATATATTTTGGTGGTTTTTTACAAATTTATTGCTACGAAAATATTGCTACAATGTTGATCATCCCAATTTGCTCTTTGATCAAATTTATTCTGCGATTATTTTGGACGTGCGCAAGTCACCTGTAGTTAAAATTAAAAAAGTAAAATTCTAATCTATTTTTTTGCTTCTTTTCTTTTAAAGTCTCAATGAACCTACCGTGAATAATTAATATCCTATATCACTTCTACGGCTAGTTTTGACACCGACAGCTACTTCACTTCACACACACTTTTTTACATATTTTGCTTTCTTATCTCAGATGTTATTAGACCGTTTTGTAGCTGAGATTCTTCTTCATCGATTGAGTGGTCAAACATCCTAAATAAAAATAATTTTCGAGAAAATCACACCAAATATAAGGTGGAACTCTACTAAAGACACTTAGGTAAAAAACCAAGATTTTTAATGTGAGTTTGTTGTGATTTTCTCAAAACTTTTTTTTTATTAAGGTGTTTGACTACTCAATCGAAAGAAGAAAATCTCAGCTACGAAACGGTGTAAAAACATCTGAGATAAGGAAACAAAATACCGTATTTCCTCTAATAGCTCCCCCGTAGGAGTTATTTTTCGTATGCACGAAAATCGGAAAATTTTGAGGTCGATCTCGAGATTTTTCGGTGGAAATTCAGAATCAAAAAAGAGGAATCAGTAGAGCTCGTGGGAGTTAAGAAAACGCACAAAACAGCGTCGCAAAAATTTTACTCTGGGCTGAGATATAGGTCCTCAAAGTTGAGGGGGGGGGGGCGCTTATTAGAGCATGGGCGCTTATTAGAGGTAATACGGTATGTGAAAAAAATGTATATGAATTGAATTAGCAGACGATGTCAAAAAGTAGCCGTAGAAGTCCCTCCCCCTTTACATTTTTTCATGGTGATGTATGACTGCTGCCATTAGTAAAAGTCTAAACTACTTTTCAAACAAACAAAACAGCTAATCAAAAAAATAAATAAATAAAAATATTTTTAGAATTTCAAATATGGGAATTTCGTGGGAAGAAGTCTCCAAAATCTTCAAAACAGCATCCCACTCAGACTCAAAAAAGTAAAATAGAAAGCATTTGGAAGCAAAAGATGGAACTATTTCTATTATTCTCTTTTCACAACTCTTTCAACACATAACTTTTTATCAAAAAGCTTCTTTATATTATTGTTGTTTTGCGTCGAAAATGTATATTTTCGATTTTCAACAGCCATTTTCACTGCATTTCTAAAACTTTTTTATTTGACATTTGCCTAAATAAGGAATCCTTTTTTCGCCATTCGGCATTGCTGGCTAAATCATCAAAGAAAAATTCCCTCTATTTCACATGATGATAAATATCATGAAAAGAATTTCAAACCGGCTTAATTAGCTAAGAAAAATATTTACACCTATTTTTATGGTTGAATGGGGTTGAAAGAGCAAGCCTGCGTCACTGATTAACCTCTTTTGGATTTTGTAAAGTTCAATTTGGGCAGTAAATATGTTCGGCATTGAGCCAAACTTGTTTAGCAAAAAAAGTTATTTTCCGCCTAGGGTCGGACGCTTTTTTTCAGCAATTAAATTCAATTAAATTTTGGCTCCATATGTGTTCGCGCCTACCCCGAAAAAACTTTCTTTTTCCCACCTGTTAATTTTTTGTGATCTTAAAGCATGTGTGCATTGGACTTATGCGTTTCTTCCCGCAATAGTAATTTTTGTCTCTCATGCGTAAGTGCATTGTAAGCTGGCGTATGTTAGGTTAGACTTAAATTTAAGTCTATGCTAACTACATAAAAACGCTTTAAAGTTGCAAAAAGTTAAAAAGGGGACCAAGACAGTTTTTTCCGGTTGAGCTCGAACACTTACAGAGCCTAAATTTTTATTAATTTTTTGACGCTAGTAGCGAATACCCCCCGTTCCAAATTGTCCCGTTTCAAATTTTTTTTAAACCGAGGGCTGAAAAAGAAGGAACAAAACAGAGAAGATACCTAAGGCCAAAGCGAAGGATGACAGCATCAACAGAAAAGAGAGCCAGAATTTTTTTAAACCGAGTTTTTTTTCACAAATTTTCACAACTAGAGACCGTTTAAAGCAAACAAGTGGCATTTTTTCGGGTAAAAATAGGGTGTTTTGCGTTTTTAATCTAACTTTTGTATTCATTTAACTTCCACCCCCAACGATTTTCACTTTTTTTACTTTAGTAAAAAGTACCCAAATTTATGTCCCAGACCCCGGAAAATATGCGCAAACTCTTTATTAGTCACAACTTCCGTACGCTGGCCTACCCCCAAGCCTAAGGGCTAAGCTTAAACTTGTTGTTTGCAAGGGTAGTTACAGCAATTTTAAAAGGTCCGATTCTTGGTAGGGTATTTGCTACTAGCGCCAATTTTTTTATAGTGTGATAACACCATCATGTAGCCCTACGACTATAGTTTTTAATGAAGTATCATTTATTACAACATCCTTACGAAATTTAGTACAAAAAATAAAATTATGAATTAAATTATTGTTCTGATAAAATTCATGCTTTCACCTTTCCGTGTTATGTTTTGCAAAAATGAACGCAGATCAACATGCTGCTGCCAAAAAAATAAGTAACGCAAGAAAAGAACAAGTTTTTCAGTTTTTATGGGATATTTAATCCCAAGTTTCACCTACGGCTGAACAAAAATAACGGCTGATTATAAAATGGACGCTTCTTCTTCGTTTACCCCCACGGTACCGCTGTTTACCACTAAGTTTTCTCACTAAATAAAATTTTTCTAATTTTCATTATCACTTATGTAACCCAGTAAAAAAGCCTATAAACTCACCAGTGAACAATTTCTTCTTGCATATCACTCTTGGACACATTCTGAAATTCCCTGTCAGGAATTAGGGTAGTTAGCACAGCGTGTAGCTCTCTTTCATCCATTTCAAAGAGTTTTCGCCGAAATTTCATCTTTGGACGACCTTTTGCTATAATTTCTTATTTTAAAGTTAAAACAAAAACGCTTTTCTAGTAGAAAGTACCGAAATTACTCGTAATGCAAATTTGAAAAAATTCTAGTTTAATTAAATTTTTCGAAACCCAGTTTAAAATTTCAGATCTATAAATAAATATAACAGTGACTCCTGTTTGTTGTAAAAAGGAGTCAACAAGCCAATGCTTTTAGCTGAATACAACATGGGCAAAAAGCCGATTTTCGTACAAAAATGACTATCCATCACCAAAAAACTATAAATTTTTTAGGAGTTGTTAGAGTTATGCAACATACCAAAAAAACAAGGTCCTTCTGTAATATTCTTTCCATTAACATGCGAATAAATCTAGTTCTCGCTGGTTATGAGAGGCAGAGTTGGTGTTTTAATCCCAAAAAATTCTCTCTTTCGGCAACCCATTGATTTGGGGTCCCTGCCTGCTCGCAACGAGCTGTAAGATAACAAACAAATTGATTTTGTTAATATAAAAGTAAATATTGCAATGACAGGGCTGAGTCACACAGTTGGCAAATGGGACTAAAAGTAGAAAAATAGTCTTTTTAAGTAAAAGTAAGGTAATTTTACAACAATAAGTATGCCAGATAAAATAATTCTACATTAATATTTTAGTGGACAATATTTCGCCAAAAATATATTTTATCCAAAATTTGCCGCTACTGTAATAATCCAATAATTTAGGCTTAGGCCCGTAGGCTTAGGGCCTATCCAGTACTAACAACGGCTTTTGTACAATTTGTTTTTGAAAAATGGTGATTTTAGGTACCTTCAAAAAATTATTGGGAGGGTAAATTCTATTAGCGACCGTGTATATTCCAGTAGCGTATGAATTTTTTTAGAATGTGAACAGGCGATTAAAAACAGGTTGTAATGCCTTGGTCACAATAGAGCTGCAAAGTCGAAGTGGGTAGTGCGAAGTCATTGATACGTTGTTACATATTTTTAATGACCGAGATTTATATTTTAACGCGTAAAAGACTAAGAAAGGAGAAGTTGGGGGCTATGCAGGAGAAAAGTTTAGAAATGGTAAAATTTCTTGATGGGGTTTTTACAAGTGAAATTAATACAGTAACTTTTATTTTTGAAACCATCGAGTAATTTTATTCTCTTTATTTATTTCTCCGTCGCCCAGCTTCTTGCCTCTCCTTGTGAACATCCTTACTCAATCTCCTACTATTGTGAACCAACCGTTACGAAAATAAAAGGATGCGGAAAATCAGCAAATAAATGTTTCACTGATCACGAAATTAAAAAGTTTTAGATTGGTAAAACGACCCTAGTATAGAATACCACCCCCCCCCGCCCCCCAAAAATTTTTTTCCTTTTCAAACTTCAGTAAAAATCGCCCAAATATATGTCCCAGACCCAGAAAAAGTGCGTAAAACAGTTATTAGTCAAAACTTCCGTACGCTGGGTACCCCCGAGCCTAAGGGCTAAGCCTAAACTTGTTGTTCCAAGGGTAGTTACAACGATTTTGGGAGGGTCAGATTTTAGGGGGGGGGTATTCTATACTAGCGCCGGTGAAACTTTTATAAAAAACGTAGATTTATCTATAAGTTATGGGTAAAATTTTTTAAATTAGTCATAAAAATCGAAATCGAATTCTCACGGTCGAGTTGTTAACTTTACCATCAATTTTTTTCAACCTCATTCTAATCAGTGTCTTTTTATTGAATTTGTTCTGCAAGTAAAGTTTTCTGTGTACAGTCAAAGCTGGATAAACGGACATCCCAAAAGTTCGTTCCCAAGCTGGGTCCGACACTTTTTAGACCTCTTTTTGAATTTTTTTGTCGATTTTGTTTTGACAATCTGGTCGCAAATATCGTAGAGATGCCGATTTTACTGATTTTTTCCAAAATCAAAAAAATTGTTCCCTCTGAGAAAGCAAACCTCGGTAACTGGTCACCCTTTTTCAGAAATAGGTATCCGTTTATCTAGGTTTTGCTTTTTTAGAGAAAAAAGTTTTTGGATTCTGAAAACGGTCGTTAAAATCGGCATCCTTGTAATATTTGCGACCAGACTGTCAAAACAGAATTGACAAAACATTCAAAAAGAGGTCTAAAAAAGTGTCGGACCCAGCTGGGGAACGAACTTTTGGGGGTGTCCGTTTATCCAGGTTCGACTGTATATTTTTTTTGAAAAATCGCATTTCATCTTTGTAGGTAGTTTGAAAAATATTTTCAACTATTTTCTGTGTAAAGATATATGATTTATGAACAAAAATTATTTGTTGACTTTCTCCGAATGCCTCAAGCATATTGATTAATTAATTTATGTTATCATGTCTCAATGTTGACGATGGCAGCAGAATGGCTGAGTAGCAAAGACCACAATTCAGCTGCAATAAAAATTATAAAAACACGACACAATAACAAAATAACACCTCAAATTTTAGTTATATTTTTAACAGTTCTTCTTTATATATTTGCAGCTGTTTTTCTTCATTGTATAGCTTCAAGAATAGCCATTTGTGGGCATTGGTTGCATCAATTTTCTCAAAATGTGGCATTGAGAAGACGCAAAATAAAATGCAACCCATGAAAATAGCACAAATTGTTTTGTTGATACCACCATGTCACATCAAACGGCTTACTTTTTCAGCTGTATGCAAGTTATTTATGTTAACCAGTGAATAATAGAAAGGCACCAAGCTGTTAAATTGCTTAATTATTTATTGCTCCTAGCATATTTGGATGTTGTGCAGGGTCATATACTGAAATATTTAAGGAGAAAATGATACAAAATATGCTTTTGACACGGTATGGTTTTTGGGCGAATATTTTTTTGCGTAAGTGCATGGGTAACTTGTAGTGCAACCTACCAACTATTTTGATCTGAGCTATTTATGCTGTGAAATGCTGTGGTATCGTGCAATAACGAGGCGGGGATCCTTTTCACTCAATCGATTTGTTTGATACCCCAATAGCAGTCAATTAGAGTCGTGCGCTTAACCATTTTATAGCCCTAGTTTAAACAGCATTTCTGCTTGGTCAGAAATCCGGAATAGATGGTTCATATTTTCAGCCCTGAACAACAAACAACACATGTCTGCAGATTTCTTATGAATTTATTGTTCATAGTTGGCAGTGAAACTTGAGTCAACACGAGGGTGAAAAGATGTGCCAACTTCTAACTACTTGTCGTATTTTCACTAATAATCACTCCGCCGCTCTCCAATAATCCTCCTTTCATTTTTTTACAAGGATTTTAAAGTTAAGTCTATTTTTGTTCGCCGATTTTCGAATTTTTCAAAATTTGAATAAAACTCCAACCCTCGCCCTCGGGGGATTAATAGAAAAAATACGGTACGTTAATTCTACGGTGGAGTGTAGACGTCATTGTGGCAGACATTTGTCTTTTATTTTTGAAACCCAGTTAAGCTATCTATTCGAAAACGATTTAAATCCAAAGCAAGCCGCACTGGGGCTAGACCTGACGACACGCAACTCTCGTTATAGCGAACTCTTCCAGCAACTTATTCGATTTGTACTGATTTTCGACTCGCCGTTTTTTATTTTTTGCCTTGTAGTGAGAGAGTCTTCATGCATGTCCACGGCCTTACGAAGTATGAAAAATTTAATAAGTTGTTCACCCACAAACTTATAAAATACACACTCTATAAAGTCTCGCTGAAGGAGAGGGGGATTTTTTGGCGTGCCTATAAAAGATAAATTAGAGAAATTCTCAATGCACTATTTGATAAAAAAGACATTTGCTCAAATAAGGGTTTGCTCAAATAACCGATGTAATTCAGTGATTTAATACTGAATTACATCGGTTATTTGAGCAAACCCTTATTTGAGCAAATGTCTTTTTTATCAAATAGTTCATTGAGCAGTTCTCTAATTTATATTTTATAGGCACGCCGATTTTTTATGGGCGAAATATTTTGACAGTCGAGTTCAAAACACAGTAGGAACAAACTCCTTTTTTTTCGACTTGTTTGAAGCCGTTATCTATTTCCAATGTTTTCAAGTTTTTTTACTCATTTTTAGTAGAAAAAAAACAGGAAAGTGAAGGAGCTGATTCAAAAAGCAAACTAACTTTTTCGTACCCAATTCGCCCTTCTAGTAAAAATTTTTTTGCCATGTACTACGACCTTTTTTATAATGGTTCGTCAGAAAGTATAAGTATAAGTATAATAGTAGGTCTACAAAATGATGTTTTCACTTGAGAAAAAGATCACAAAAGTAAAAAACCGGCAAAAAAGAACTTTTTACAAAAAGAGTGGAATTGGTATTAAAAAGTTAATTTTAACAATAAAAGTAATGCTAGTTGCTTTTCGGATCAGTTTCTTGACTTTGCTATTGCTTTTACTGAAAAAATTGTAAACAAACACTTAAAAACGTCGGAAATGAAAAAAATAGCCTCAAAGAAGTAAAAAAGGGAGTTTGTTTGGCTAAATTTACCCCTTCGCCCCCCACTCGATTAATTCCTACACCCCCACTCGATTAACCCCTACACCCCTTCTGTTGTTCCATTCCTGACAGCCTACAAGAATTGAATAATAACCATTGTCATGTTTCAAAGAAACGCTAACCACAAGAAGATAAATTTGAGAATGACGATTATTGGCAAATTCGTTCCGGACATGAATGAATTCACCAAAAGGACTTCTTCACCGTAGCACTTTCTTCCACCAGGCCGAATTCTTTTACCACATCGGAACCGAACCAGGCTGAAAACAGGGCGTATGCTAAGACCAACGAATGGATAGATTGAAAATGTACCCGTTTGCTCTTTCATTCAACACCATATCAAAAAATATGCTTTGATCCCCCCTATGATTGCGGGTGTAGGGGTTAATCGAGTGGGGGCGAAGGGGTAAAGTGCTCCGTTTGTTTCTTCTGCTATTTGAACGCGATTGTCAAAATCTTCCGCTCATGAAAGAGTTTTCCCTTTAAGATGTTTCCACGTTAAATTGTGCAAACAATTTCAGTAATCTACCATTTTTATAATTTGACGCAGATCCTGTATTTACTTGAAAAAGTACGCCAAAAAGTGCACTTCAAATGAATTTGAAAATGAATAGTCTGCTTTTGCAATCTTTAATTTTTAGTTATTCTGTAAGCAATTATTCCACAAAATCGCAGAAAAAGCAATAAAATATAAATTTAAGATGCAGCAATTAGGCGACTTCCTCATTCTATTTCACAACTTTCCATTGCCGAATTTTCGAATGTTTTTCTGTTAACCAATAATGAAAAAAAAGAGATGCATTCGTGCGGGCCATCATCTTTTTTTACAATTCTTATTGGTTGTTAAAATTATAGAATTATGTGTTAGGGGTGCAGTCAATGTCAATTTTGTGCTTCCGAAGGTTCAGGGGTTGGGTCGAAGAAACATGTTGGGTACAATTGCAGTTTAGGCATCCTTAACCACTTTAGGCATCCTTAAAAAGTTTAGGCATCCTTAAATATTTTAGGCATCCTTAACCACTTTAGGCATCCTTAAATATATTTGATGACAACATGTATTGAGCATACAAGAAAATTTTGCGCTACTTGTTTGTACTCCAACAGTTACCATACGACCCTCCCCCATCTAAAAAAGGTACTTGCTTATACCTGCATGCTTAAGAACCTTCTGGTTTGTAGCCCTGAAAATAATGCTTTTTTGAAGTATCTAAAAACCATTTTAAGTAATATTTTTGCCATAAAGAGACTATAAAAGTAATTCAGAAAGGGACGAAAGGTTGTATTGGGAGGGGAAGGGACAAAACAGGGGCCACTTATATAAGGGGCCAATTAGCAAAAATTGAAGATTTTGAACATAGTTTTGAATACTGGGGTTTACCGCATAAATAACTCTGGTATGCATGTTTTTCATGCATCCAGAGTCACTTTCGAGTGATTTGTGTCTAAGGTATGTGGATGTGCGCATCTTAACTCCAAGCCCCAAGCCCCCTGCGCCCCCTTCGGGGCGCAGGGGGCTTGAGAGTTAGAAATGCGCGCACTCACTTACCTTAAACATGATTCCGAGAAGTACTCTTGATCATAAAATGTATATAAAGTTGATTTTTGCCACGGTCCAAGTTGAAAAACATGGTAAAACAGTCGAAAACTAGGCAGAGAGTAGTTTAAATAATTGGCTTTTTATTATTTCCTTCCCATCCCATTACAGCCCAAAGTTCCATAGAATTTGTTTTTTTAAGTTTTTTTACAACAAAATAATTGCTTTAAAATGGTTTTCGACTGCTTCTAAAAAAGTCGAATTTTTTTAGGATGCCTAAAGTATTCATTGGATGCCTAAACTTTCTATGAATGCCTAAAGTGGTTAAGGATGCCTAAACTGCAATTGAGCCACATGTTGTTGCAACTGGAGATGACCATCGGTATTTTGGCCCTATCGCCCAGTGGGGGAAGAGGGTTTTGCCTTGGTCCCTCCTGTTGTTGTTTTTTGTGAGTTTTTAGGCTGAGGCTCATGCAAAAGTAGGCCAGCGTATGTTAGAACGAACTTAATCATGAACCTGAAATACGTTTGAGTCCGTCCTCATATACGCTGACCAACCCTTGCCTAAAGCCTAAAAACTCATAAAAAACAGGGGGACCAAGGCGAATCCCCCCCCATTGAGGGATAGGGCCGGTATTTTCTCAAAACCCATTTTCACCTACTTTATGAAAAAAATATAAGCCAACAAGAGTGATGTGCGGACTGTAGGCAGGAACGAACTTCTTACCCCACTCTCCAACAATCCTCTTCTTCCAATTTTTGACGAGGATTTTAGAGTCTAGACCATTTTTGATTGACGATTTCCGGATTTTTGGAAGGTTAAAAAAAATCACAATGTCCCCCCTTCCGTTGGTAGGGCTGATAGAGAAAATACGGCACCTTAGTCCTACAGCTGAGTGTATGCGTCATTGGGGCGGACATTCGTCTTTTATTTCTTTTATTTGTGCTTCCTGAAGCTTCAGGACCTTGGGTCAAAAAGACATATTGTTGCAGCCCAATCATTTTGTACAAATTCTTAAATTTAAAGTTTTTCCTGGCAGAGATCTAGTGCAGTTCAATGACATCATTATCGTTCTTCCTTTTGTGACAGAAAATTTAACTTGTTGTTTTGTTATTGCCCGCTAAAAAAGTATTAGGTCAGCAACGGATTTTCGTACTTTTAAAACAGAAGCTATTTTTTAAAAGCGTCACCCAACATTTCCGTCTACGTCAACTAATAATTTGTTTGGAGCACTCCAAACCTATTTCCTTGAGCAGGCGAATGTCGAGAGGGTAGCCTTAAACAAAGGGTCATTTGCTACGGAAGGGGGCTAAAAAACTCTCTTGTATATTATCTTCGGTGGTCTTTAGGGAATTCTTGAAACTTTTTTAAATTTTCGTTCATTTCCAAAATATTAAACTACTTTTTGCTAATTTCAGCTCAAATTATTTTTTAATTTTAGGGCAGCACTATTTTAGTTTAGTTGACTCTGCAAAAATTAAGTTGGGTGTGGTGACTTGCTGTTACAACGATAAAACTAATGTCCCTAAAATGCCTTAAAAATTTTATTCAATGTATATATGTTAAGAAGGGCCGCCTATTTATTTTTTAATCTCTCAAAAATCAGAAAAATTTAATCTTAGGCTTGAGTTTTATAATCTACTTTAAAAACACAAGCTACCATATTTTCTCTATTAATGTCTCACTATCTAATAAACCTCCACCCTACGCACCTCATATCTCAGTCTAGAGCAAACATTTCACAAATCAGTTTTTTACGTTTTCTTAATTAGCACGAGCTCTCCCCATTTAACTTTTCAGATTTCGGTTGAGTACCCAAAAGTCTCGAAATCGACTTCAAACTTTTCCGATTTTTCAGAGGTTGAAAAATAATCCGCCATGGGAGTTTATTAGAGAAAATACGGTATTTCTCCATCTACGTCAAATAATTATTTGTTTGGAGCACTCCAAACCTTCCCAAAATCTAACTATCAGAATCGGCGGATACTGTGGATGTTGAGATAATGCAATGAAACAAATATTGAGATAAAGACCAGAGGTCCCGAATGTCTGGTCTGTAGATTTTTCACCGACCCCATTTAAAAGACCATGGTTTTTGCGCGCAGTGGCATGTGCAAAATTTCAATTGGCGGGGGGGGGGGGCACTTCTCTTTCGTCTATCAGTGTACTCTTTGGAGTTGTTTTGAATGACTCGAAAGAGTACACTGATAGAAGAAAGAGAAGTGTCCCCGCCAATTCAAATTTTGCACATGCCACTGCGCGCAAAAACCATGGTCCTTTAACGATTTATCCTTGCAGATGTTTTGTAATTGCCATGCTGTGTAGATTACCGTGCATATTTAGAAGCTAAATAAAAGTCTTTGCTGGGTTTCATTATCATTATCATAAAACACTGATAATAAAGCTCAAAACTTTATTTTTAGTGTACGTATACTTGAATACAAGAATCTAAGTCACACGAATCCATCATGAAATTACCAATTTCTGCTTTTTCTGCTTGTTGAACTGAGTGCTAAATGTATATCGTCCAACGACATTTTAAAGTTAAGTGACAAATTTAGTGCCTTAAAAATGTATTCCCGATTGGGTCGTCAAATGTTGGCTTTTGCTGTCACTGCTTTTGCTGCACAAAATAATATGAGGTAGGCAAAGAGGCAATGAAGTGGGCTAAAAGAGGCAATATTACGTGGGTGGACCTATTCATATGCATCTAGCTAATAACTTATTGGTGCTAAAAGTATTGGAACAATAGGCTGACCATTAGGATAAGCTAGAGCCACTAAGCAGGGCAAGGAGGTGTGGCCAACTTAGGAAATTCGACTATAAGAGAAAGAAAAAGCCCACACCCACTTCCTGAATACTTAAAAAAGTTGGCGAGTGGCATATATATTCTGTTCAGTAAAAGCTTTGTGTTCGATTAAATTATGAATTTTCTTCTTTTTTATTTCTCCGTTTTTTTTAATTTTGTTAGCCTAGGAGTAGCTAACTGGTCTTTTCTGCTGTTTTGATGATGGCCGAGATGGTTAACATGGGGACTACTGTAAATTTCCTATTAGAAAACCCGGGCCGTCTATTTTTCAACCATCCTTATTAGGAAGGTGTCGTCTAATAGAGAGGGCAGTCTAAGAAGAAAATCACAACATTTTCATTAACAACATATGAAAAAAGATCACGCTTTTTTTAAATGAGTTAAAATGAGTTATAAAAAATTAAATTACAAAATATTTTAAATATTTCTTTTTCTTTTCCATATCCACAATAATCCATAACTACTATAGCGCTGCTTTCTTGTCTGAAACACTCACTTTTTAGGTCACTTTTTGAAAACTTTAATTTTCGAAGTTAGTGTCCTCACTTAGGAAACCGCATGGAGGCTCGCGATTGCGCTAATAAAAATCGGAGGTTGGTTAGGCGAAAAAAAAATTCTGGTCAAAAAAAGTTTTCGGAAAATTTCTCATCAAGGAAAAAATTTTTTTGGTCCAGAAAAAAGTTTGTGTCACAAAGGGTGTTTTTGTGCGCCAACTCCTTGCGCGTCGAATAAAAAAAAGTTTGGGCCGATACGAAAATTCCTCAGAGGGGCGTGCCCACTTTGGTGGAGGTGGTCAAAACTGAAAATTCGGGAAATATTTGATTTCAAAAAAATTCAAAATTTGTCTCGCGAGGAATTTAAATATTTGACTCAAAGTATCTGGTTTAAGAAAAGTTTTTATAGTAAATCGACCATGCTGAACACGAATCGGTGTTAGATTTTTGGTTCAGTGTTTAAAAGAATTTCGCAGAATGATACACAGACACAGAGTATCTGTATCTTCTCTGTATCTTTTTTGAATGATGAAAGTAAGGATACAGAGAAGATACAGACATAAACTATCTTCAGTGTATCTTCTCTGTAGTCGACGCATGAATGTTCTCATGGAATGTTCGGCGCAAACGAAGTGCCGCGAAGCGGCACCAGCGTGCACCATTTGTGTTTTTTAATAAATCTTGCTTCTAAGGTATCCTCACCACTTGTAAACAGAGGATCTGTATCTTCTCTGTATCTATCATCCTGCCCAAAAAAAAAGATACAGAGAAGTTACAGAGAAGATACAGAGAAGATGTATCTTCTCTGTATCTCTAACTTCTCTGTATCATTTTTATTTTTTTTTCACGATCACCGCAATAAGAGATACAGAAAGATACAGAGAAGTTAGAGATACAGATAAGATGCATCTTTTCTGTATCTTCTCTGTATCTTTTTTTAATAAAGAGAAGCAGATACAGAGAAGATGCAGAACGTCCAAATTGGGCGAAATGACCGGAAAGGGGCTAAAACGCTCAAATTGAGCCACAATGACCGAAAAGGGCCTAAACTCCCAAATTGGCCTAAAATAACCGAAAAAGGCCAAAACGCCCAAATAGGGCCAAAACACTCAACCCCATAGCTGAGTAGCGGCTGAGCCGCTACTCTGGTATTGGTTACAGGCCAGTACTGGATAAGTGATACCTATGTGATGATTCTCGGGCAGTACACAGGTGGGGGCTGATGCGCCATCGGCGCAGCGTGCCTTCTAGTCTACATATACTATAGCGCTGCTTTGTCTTGTTCGAAACGGTCCACTTTTAGGTCACTTTTTGAAAACTTTAATTTTCGAAGTTGGTGTCCTTGATTAGGAAACCGGGTGAAGGCTCGCGATTGCGCTAATAAAAATCGGGGGTCGGATAGGCGAAAAAAATTTTTCTGGTCAAAAAAATTTTTCGGAAAATTTCTCATCAAGGAAAAAATTTTTTGGTGCGAAAAAAAATTCGTGTTAACATAAAATTTGTTGTGCGCCATTTCCTTGCGCGTCGAATGAGCTAAAATTTGGGCGGATATGAGACCCGGAACATGGGATCTCCCGGTTTTGAGTTGGGTACTCAAAACCAAAAATTCGGAAAATATTCGATTTCAAAAAAATTCAAATTTTGTCTCGAGAGGAATTCAAAAATTTGACTGAGAGTATAGGTTCAAGAGTAGTTTTCATAGTAAATCGACCATGCTGAGTACGAATAAGGTGTAAGAATCACAGGTTGGCATATGAAAAATTTTTTCTTTAATGTTTTTCAACAAATGCGTTGCTGTCCCTTAAGGATCCCTCGAGGATATTCACATATCCGCGGAGGGAATACCAGAAGATATAGTGGGATAGTAGTTTCGGAGCATAGATATATTCTGGTTTTCACCTGGAGATACACCAGGAGACTCCTGGAGACCACCAGAAGATATAGCGGAATAGTTGCCTCAATCCTTGGATATCCCCTGGTTATCACCTGGATATATGCCAGGTGACTCCTGGTGACTACCCGGGATATAGTGGAATAGTAGCCTCAATACTTGGATATCCCCCAGTAGTCTCCTGGAGTCTCCTGTCATATCACCATTCTAATCCCCAGGGGAATTCCTAGACTATACTCTTTGCTTTAAAACCGAAGCAAAAATTTGTCTTACCTAAAGAAGTAGGTCGAGGGATTCCCCGGGGATTAGTACGGAGATATGTCAGAGGACTCCCGGAGACTACCGGAAGATATAGCGGGATAGTAGCCCCAATACTTGCATATATTCTGGTTATCACCTGGAGATATGCCAGGGAACTCCTGGTGACTACCCGGGATATAGTGGGATAGTAGCCTCAATACTTGGATATCCCCAGTAGTCTCCTAGAGTCTCCTGTCATATCTCCATTCTAATCCCAGGGGAATTCACAGACTATAGTTTTTGCTTGAAAACCGAAGCAAAGTTTGTCTAACATAAAAAAATAGGTCGAGGGATTCCCCTGGCGATTAGAAAGAGGATATGTCAGGGGACTCTAGAAGACCACCGAGGGATGTGATGACTACTTGGGGATATAGTAGGATAGTAGCCTCAATACTTGGATATCCCCCAGTAGTCTCCTAGAGTCTCCTGTCATATCTCCATTCTAATCCCAGGGGAATTCACAGACTATAGTTTTTGCTTGAAAACCGAAGCAAAGTTTGTCTAACATAAAAAAATAGGTCGATGGATTCCCCTGGGGATTAGAACGGAGATATGACAGGGGACTCTAGAAGACCATCGAAGAATGTGGTGACTACCCGGGGATATAGTGTTATAGTAACCTCAAAAAACAAATTTAAATTAGCTGAAAGAGGTGGGGCTGATGCGCCATCGGCGCAGCGTGCCTTCTAGTCCTCTTTACTAAGACTTTTGATATTGTTATTTTGACCAAATTTTTTGGCTCATATTTCATTATATCACTGCTAGTTTTCTTCCTCTTCGTATTTTCACAGACTGCCTTTCTTGTTCTGGTGAACTACTTTTAAAAATGGCACACCGACAACTGGACAAAAACTATCTGGCAAATAATAGAACTAGACAATAAGTCATCTAACAATAAATTCAAATGAGAATTAATTGGTCTTGGCAATATTTGTTTCGAAAATAATTATTTGGTATTTAAATGTTTCTAGAAACAATACTTTCCGCACTAAACAAAGTGGTTAATAAAATAACTAATTCTGTCGACCACCGATGTAGGCCATCATAATTAGCCGTTACGAGAACCATCTATGAATGGCCATCTAACTGGTCGTACACTATCATATAAACTCAATGTTCCTAGCAGACATTTTTTCCTTGTATAACAGTCATAAACTAGTTTCTTGAGACCATTGAGCCTCAGATTGGGTAGGTGAACCTCCTGGCACCTCCCTTAAATGGATCCACCTCTAGATTCCGAAATTTCGGATTCAGCTAAAATTGTGTCCTGAACACGGTTCGAAAATTCTAAAAAGTAACTTGACTTACAGAAGCCGCAGTTCTGGGGTAGTTTCGTATCCGGTAAGGTTCAGGTGTATGGAGACGGTAGTATCAACAAAGTGGTATTCAGGTAGTTACACCAAGGCTGTGACTAAGTATCGGTGACTCAAGTAGTGGTACTTGGGTGTTAGCAGATTGTATTTTTTAGGTAGTGGTATCTTGATGGTAGTACTCAGCTGGCAGTACCCAAGTTGTATATTAGACCATTAAAACCAAGTGGTCCTCCACTTGGATCAAAAATTTTTTACGTTTTTTGGGTTTTAAAACCTGTTTTCTGGACTAATTCGGGATGCTGAAGATGGTTTGACAGCAGTGAAATCACGTTTTATAGAGAAATTTTTGAGTTTTTGTGAACTCTTGATTTATCAAAATCAAGAATTTACGATAACTCAAAAATTTCTCGATAAAAAGTGATTTCACTACTATCAAACCATCTTTAGAATGCTTGATTTAGTGCAGAAAACAAGTTTTGGAACCCGAAAACGTGAAAAAATTTCGATCCAAGCGGACGACCACTTGGTTTAGGTTGTGCATGGATTACCCAGCAGAACTGGGGTTGGATCATAAAAAGACATTAAATACAATTTAAAAGTTCTTTACAAGCAAAAGTTTTACTACCCCGGTACCACTACACTACCTGACTTTCCCAACCTGGGTACGACTACTTGGGTACAACAAAACCAAGTGGTCGTCCACTCGGAGCAAATTTTTTCTTTTTACTTTTTCAGGTTCCAAAACCTGTTTTCTGGATTGATTCGGGCATGGTGAACATGTTTTGATAGTGATAAAATGCCGTTTTGTATGGTATTTTTCGAGTATTGGAAATAATTGATTTCACCAAAACTCGATTTTTACCAAAACTCAAAATAGCAAAAAAAGGCATTTCACCATTATCAAACCATCTTCAGCATGCTCTAATTAGTCCAGAAAACAGGTTTTGGAACATGAAAAAGTGAAATTTTTTTTGCTCCGAGTGAACGACCACGTGGTTTGGTTGGTTTAGACTAAAAATTTAAATTCCTCCTTCTTTTAAATGCGTGAATTTGAAAAGTGTGGATCAATTCGTGTGTGGATCAATTCTGTGCCGCCCGATAACCACTTACCCGACCACCTACCAGAGTATATTTTCCGGGTTTTGGGGTTGGGTCTGTAAAATCGGGATTTTGGTCTTAACAAACCAAATTTCTGACACGATTTTACATATGATAGCATAATTCGTTTTTTGGTTTGATTAAATATTATTTTTCGAGCTATCCAGGTGTAATCCACCTGACCAGGACTACAGGGGCTGAATAATACACTTGGTGGACGTATGAAAGTAACGTAATAGAATAAGGAAACATAAATGATACAACCCATTTTTCACAGGAAAGTTTTTTGTGAGATAGTTCTGTCAAAGAACAATTATGTAGCTACATACAGCATGGAATCTCTAGTTTCTAATGAAGTATCAACTGACTCGATGTAGTAATGAAAAGTTTGAGAAATATCTGTTTTTAAGAAACAAGAGTTGTTGCATAAAACAGGTATTTCTCAAAGTTCTCATAACTACATCGAGTCAGTTGATGGCTTATTAGAAATTAAAAATTTCGGGCTGCATGCTGATGTAAAAATAAAAAATTTACGACAAAAAACACCGAGAAATACTCGTTTGTATTTGCTGCAAAACAAGCTTTGCCTGAATTTAGCTAAATAATAGTGTGCCATCTGTAGCTAATCAAGTGTCTCAGAAGGTTTTTATGAAAATATGAAGCAGCTAAAGCATTTTTAATGGGTTTCAATTGGTATTTCTAGCGTGAATTTTGGAGTTGAGATTAGAACAGAAAAAATGAGAGTCTGTAATCCATCAAACAGTTTTGATTCAATTTTAATTTGATTATTTTTCATTACCACCATCATTTATGGTGCTGCCTGGCTACACTGTAGAAGGCGCTCTTATCATTTTTTTGCCTCCATTCATATCTATTTGTAAATTTGCTATAAGGATTTTAACTTTACGCTTGTGTAGCAGAACTATGTAAATTTAAAGGCCTTTTGACAATCTATATTGGCTCTTGCGAGCCTTGAATTTTGGTCGGAAATGGGTGGGCAAATCTGCAGAGCAAAGGCAATAATTGTCGGCTATTTGCTGTTGTTGTTATTTTGGGGTATCTGGCACAAAACAATTTACTACTCCTGTTTCTGCATCAAAGATTTGAAGGGAGTGGCATTTATGCCATTGCGTTTTGCTAACTTTTAGTTTTTGTGCAGATTTTTTATTTTGCAAGTTTGAGACTTGCAGCGTGGGTTATATAAAAATTTTTTGGAAAGGCAATTTTTAATTGCTCTAGTTAGAGTGCATGATGCATTTTACTGAAGTCGACTCTCCTGTTAACATAATGGCAAAAAGTTCGTTTTCGCCTCGGGTCTGTCGTTTTTTAACTCAATTTTTAAAGTATTTTACTTTTCCTTATTCGACATTCTGGTCCCAAATATCGCAAGCATTCCAATTTTGCCAATCGTTTTTGCAAAAGAAAAAAAATTATGGAATTTAAAGGGCAGACTGTCTCATTAACATAACGTTTTTGTGAAAATATCGTTACGAGAGAGTCTGCCCTTTAAATTCCAGAATTTTTTCTTTTGCAAAAACGATCGGCAAAATCTGATTTCTTGCAATACAGTCAACTCTCGATAATCCGTCACCCCTTGGACCGGCCGTGGGTAACGGATAATCAAGAATGACGGACTAGCGAGTGACGGATTATCGAGAGATGACTGTATTTGGAACCAGACTGTCGAAAAATAAAAGGCAAAAGACTTTGAAGATTGGGTTAAAAAAAGTGTCAGACCCATCGGGAACAAACTTTTTGCCATTATGTTAACGGAGGAGTCGACTGTATCTGAAACCACCAGATTTTTTTTAGATATTTCACTTCACTTTCCTGGGCAAGACTCATAATTAAAATGCATATAAAGGCCTTGTTGTGCACTTCCAGGGACCAAATGGTAAGAAATACTCTTACATGAGATGTTTTACCTTAGTCCCTGAAATCATAATTTGGCGCTACTAGCAAATACCCGCCTAAACATTTTTTTTATAAAAATTGCTGTAACTACCCTTGCAAACAACAAGTTTAGGCTTAGCAGTTAGGCTTGGGGGTGGGCCAGCGTACGGAAGTTGTGACTAATAACTATATTACGCATTTTTTTCTGGGTCAGAGACATGAATTGGGGAACTTTTTACTTAGGTTCTAGAAGGAAAATTTTTAGGAGGGGGTTTTCGCTACTAGGGTCCATAATTTCAAAATTTGGTCGAAAGTTGTTTTCCAAAATGCTCTTTCGGGACCTGAAAATACGTTTTCTGCATGTTTCACAGACAAAAACGTGTGAAAAAGTGGTTAAACATGATCTTGGCCCGCCTAAATAAAAGTCATTCCTGTGCATTGCTCCCAGATATTTTATTTAAAATAATGACACTTTCTTAAAATAACGACATTTTAGAAAATTTCCCAAAATTTGCTATTTTATCCAATGCTTATTTGTCTTTTCCTGCTAAGGTTTTGACTTAATTCTAAAAAAATAAGACTTAGAATCCCAAAAATGACAAATCTCATGAATCAGGAGGTGGGGGACCCCTAAACAAGCACATGTACGCCTTGTGCAACTTTTCGGCTATTGGCGCTTACCGAATGTTAAGATGAATGAGCTGCGTCAATTTTCACAGGATATGATTTTTTCTGGTGCAAAAAAATTTACTTTTGATGCAAAAAGATTTTTTTTGGTGCAAATTGAATCTTTTTTGGTGCGAAAAGATTTTATTTTGGTGCAAATCGCCGTGGTGCAAATTGAATTCTTTTTGGTGCAAATCGTATTCTTTCTGGATAATATATTTTTGCACGTATAATACTCTTTTTCGCCCATCGCATATTTTTTTCTGCCTGTAGATTTTTAAAATTTTCGGAAATTCAAATTTTATGCTCAGAAAAGAACTTGGTTTGCTCAGAATCCCACCCTGAAATGGCCAAGTTGGTTTTTTGAAAGTTTATTGAAGGGGAGTAAACTTATTGCGAAAATTCGATTGCGCGCATCAGAATCCCTTTTTGATTGGCTCAATCTCTTAGAATCTGAATTCTAGCATTTAGAAGCACTCGATGGGGAAGGGGTTACATTTTATATACGCATCGCCCTAAATTGACAGTGTTCATTCCGCTAGGCGCACATCTTATTATTATTAATTTAGTTCACTGACTTCTAGAGTCAAAAACTGTCGAGAAATAGATTGCAATCATTAACAGCACTGCTTTGCGGTCAGAAACTGCCTCAATTTTGCGAATTGAAGCGAATGACCATCAGAATGAAAGAAAACCACCCACAATGATGCGTATTAAATTTGTATAGCGTGAACCTACACGAATTTTATTTATTTATTCACCTCCGCGTTTAGTGACTTTCTAGAGTTAGAATTTAATGGTGAATCAGATAAAAATTTTAACAAACCAAAATCACCACAGAAAAACAAGGTAGCTAGCGAAGGTTTGACCAAAGAAGGATAGAATACTTTTGAGGAGTAGGATTTCGGTATTATTTTGGCACTGAGGTTTTTTCGCAGTTTTAATTTACATGATCATTTACAGTGATATACTGAAAATGACGCCAAGAAGCAGGGCTACATTTTGAGTTAAAGGTTGTTAATGATTATCTAAATAAAAATTGCAAAAAACGTCAGTTCCAGAACAATATCGAAAATTTTGGTGACAGCCTGGGTGGGATGAAATGGAATTGGAAAGTGCATGGAATTGGAAATCGTTGGATATTTTTTTGAATTTTAGCTTCAACTTCATGCTTACTTCTTTCTGTTTGATAGCTCAAATGAAAGCCTATATTCTTGACCACATTTCGGTGTATAAAAAGTGTAACTTGTGAAAAAAAAAAAGTCAGAAAATTTCAATGTAACTAATTGAATAAAACCCTGAAAACCGTCGATTTTCGGAAATCGAGCCTACTTCAGCCTGAATACAAACTTCAGCAGTGTGAAAGCTTGCTCTGATGATCTTGCTGGATAGTCAAGGGTGTGAGGATCATTTTGACACAAACTTGCAAATAAAAGGAGAAAAAAGGTGTGCAGACAGTGGTAGTCAAACCTGTGACTTAAGCAATGCGTATATGAAGTATACCTCACCCTTCAAAACTACTACCAACTAGTATTTAGGCACCCTCACTCAATAATATAGGTCGTTTTGAATGGTAGAATTCAGATTCTAAGAGATTGAGCCAATCAAAAAGGGATTCTGATGCGCGCAATCGAATTTTCGCAATAAGTTTGCTCCCCCTTCAATAAACTTTCAAAAAACCAACTTGGCCATTTCAGGGTGGGATTCTGAGCAAACCAAGTCGTTTTCTGACCATAAAATTTGAATTTCCGCAAAATTTTAAAATCTACAGGCAGAAAAAAATATGCGATGGGCGAAAAAGAGTATTATACGGGCAAAAAAATATCATCCAGAAAGAATACGATTTGCACCAAAAACAATTTTATTTGCACCAAAAAGAAAATTATTTGCACCGAAAAAAATTCAATTTGCACCACGGCGATTTGCACCAAAATAAAATCTTTTTGCACCAAAAAAAATTCGATTTGCACCGAAAAAGAGCTTTTTTGCGCCAAATTTTTTTTGCAACAAAAAAAATCTTTTTGCACCAGAAAAAATCCATATCCATTTTCACATGGCGAGTTCCACCCAGATCTGTAACGCATATAGTTTTTTAAAGATTCTGATAGGCTGCACAAAAATTCTCGTTAGTAAACAAGACACCGGCAGTCATTGCTGGAGACAGAGATCTGTCATTAGCACATTTTTAAGCCTGAGAAACCTTCGTAAATATTACGCCTACGTTAATTGGATGTTTTTCAAAATTAAATACGCTTTTTATAACATCTAGCTTTTATTATTTTTATACCTATTGAAAATATTTAAAAATTATACTTGTGCTTTTAATAGTTTTCTAAAATAGACTTTTTAAGAAGCAAAAAAATTGATGATTTAGATGAAACAACCCTCTATCTCTTCTAATTGTTTTTTCATAAATGGATTAGTTGAAAAGATCTTTTGAAACTGGCCTTCTTTTTTGGAAGAACACTTTTTGTACTGTTCTCTTTTTTCTTCAATGGCTGTATGGAAATAGCATCACTGCATCTGTCGGAATCATTATCTAGTTATTCTATTCCAAAAGATAATTTCCGAAGTTGGTACAGTCAAAACTCCCACTTAACATAGCCCCCAAAAGTTCGCTCCCGCCTAAGGTGCGACACTTTTTCACCTCGATTTTTAAAGAATTTTCTTTTATTTGTTTTGACAGTCTGGCTGCAAATATCATCAGCATTTCGATTTTGCCAATCATTTTAGTGAAAGAAAATTTTTTGGCCTTAAAAAAGCAAAAACTCCATTAACGGGACGAAATTTTACAAAAAGCATTACGTTAATGGGAGTTTTTTTGACTTTTTAAGTTCAAAAAATTTTTCTTTCGCTAAAACGACTGGCAAAATCGGAATCCTGACGAAATTCGCAGCCAGACTGTCAAAACAGAAAAAAAGAAAACTTTAAAAAATCGAGGTAAAAAGTGCCGAACCTAGGCGGGAACGAACCTTTGGATTAGCGATAGTGAGAGTTTGGATTGTATTTGTACCTGGAATCCAACCGGACTATTGAACTTGGTACCGGAAAGACAAAATTTTATAGGTCAACCTCTTCTGATGGGTTGCGTGCATTAAACCATTAATAAATTAACTTGATTAAAGCCTTAATTTAAGACATAAATGCATATTTCATGCAAAAAAATATATATTCCGTGTATTCAACAATGGCTTAGCTGATTATCCTTTCCGGCTGCTAATTGGTCTAATTGTATGTGTTGTCTGGCCGATTAAAACGCTTGATAGCATTTTTATGAATTTGTACTTTGCGGCTACCTTTTCGCATGTTAATTGTGGTTATTGAAAAGAATATAAACTGCTACTGATTTGTAATAAGTCCAATTTTAGACACATTTGGGAAAAAATATTTGCTATAGTTATCACCTACTACCACCACTTCAGTTATGCAACAAATCACTGTGTTAGCCTTGGCCTTGACACTTCTCAACCTCTGCCAGAGCTTTGAGTTTGATCTAAAGAGCACAAATTTTGCCCCTGGTGGAGCTCCCAATCAATACAATGCTGTCAATTTTGCAGATGATGAGGTGAGTATATTTTCAGTGCGATAAAAATCCGATTGCCAAGGAGAAGCTTTTGAGCCCAAACTTTTCATTCTTACAATATTCCTACAAAGGTCGGCTAGGGCAGACTTGTCGTGAAAATCGCCTATGGGAACCAAGGCGATTTATTGAGGACTTTCGTTTTTGACCAGTCCCCCTCAGCCCCCTGAGCCCGTATTCAGGGCGCAAAAAAGTAAAAAATCGGTCCGATTTTGGAACCGATTTTTGTACCGATTTCGTACCGATTTTGTAACAGATTTTTTGTACCGCTTGTTTTGCCGATTGTTTTATCGTTTGTTGTACCAATTTCTCTACCGTCTTTTGTGCCACTTGTTTTATTATTTCTTATGCAGCTTGTTTTACCGGCTTTTGTGGAGGAGATTACTTTTGGAAGAGATGGACATGGACTGCCGAAAGAATAAAAAAATTGTCGATCAATTGAACAAGTATATGTTTTGATTCGCTTATGTTTTGTCTGTTTTGTTGGTTATAAATTGAATGCATTGAATTACCGTATTTCTTCTAATATACCGACATGTCGGTTTATTTTTCAACCTTTCTCTAGGGTGTCGGTTTATTAGAAGGTGTCGGTTTATTAGAGGTTGTCGGTTTATTTATCGACCTCATCGAAATTTTTTTGAGCAGAAGCATGTCAATTTTTTTTTATTAGTAACCCCAACAAACAATTAACAAATGTTTCAAACGAATTGGGATTATATTTGAAGTTCATTCTCTGAAGTTCATACAAATAAATTAAACATGTGACCAATAAACCAAAGAACAGACCGCAAATTATTCTCCGTCCTCTTCGGCACGGGTATAGCAACAACTCGCTACAACAAATGACTCGCTACAACGACTCGCTACACATGCGACTCGCTACAACGACTCGCTACACATTCAACTCGCTACAACGACTCGCTACAGCAATTTTTTTAAATGTCTTATATTTTATCAAAACAATTTATTTTTTTATACTTAGGCGTAACCTTAGGTACAGGGTGAGCCAGCCAATGTTAGGACGGACTTAAATGTGTGGGTTTTGAAACATAAATTCTGTCCCTTTTCGATAAGTAAATAAGCGGTAGGTAAATTTATTTATGGCTAATTCCTCTGAGGTAAATTTATAAATTGAAAAGATGCTCCAAATAGATTCTAATAGATCTTTTTTCACCCCAATCCATTGCAATGTGGAGTGTGCTGGTCTTTGGCCGCTTCGCGGCCAAAGACCAGCACCGTCAATCGATTTTTAATCGATTTTTTTTACAGCACCGTCAATTGACCGTCAATCGACTGATGTTGAATTTTTTGCTACCGAATTTATTTGAGATTTGCTTTGCGTGCTTAATTACTGTGAACTTTTATTCGGTTGAGTAGGCCTTGCGCTTTCTGGAAATAGTTCGTTGGTTGTCTTCTCTATGGATTCTTCGCTTTCATAGTTTTCTTGAATTTGATCAATAGATTTACTGAAATAAATAAATAAATTAGGAACCATTCAACGAACACATCAACAAAAAACAATCATTAACGAAATACTGGATCAATGAGCTACGAAAAATTTGTCGTCATAAACTAAAAGTTTTTGAAAAAAAAATTCAGGGTGTCGGTTAATTGGAAGGTGTCGGTTTATTTTTCAACCTTCTTCTAGGGTGTCGGTTCATTAGAAGGTGTCGGTTTATTAGAGGGTGTCGGTGTATTAGAAGAAATACGGTAAGCATGGAATTCTGTACACCTAAACGCGAATATGATATGACACCCAAATCTAGCATATCGTATTTCCTCTAAAAAGAGCCCATGGGCGCTTATTTTTCGACCTCCCTCCAGCATGGGCGCTTGTTAGAACATGGGCGCATATTACAGCCATACCTGCACGCTGAGAAAAACCGGCGCCGGGCGCCGACCCAGGCGCCGGGTCTACTAAAAATCGGCGCCGGGCGCCGGCGCCGGCGCCACAATTAATTCGGCGCCGGGCGTCGGCGCCGCGCCGGCGCCGACGCCTAAAAAAGGAAATACGGCGCCAGGCGCCGGCATCAAGCCATTTTTGAAAATAAAATAATAGAATGTAACAAAGACTAATCTAACATTTATGTTTTTAAATAGGAATTTTTTGTATTAGGAATAGCAACAATTATGAGAAATTAAAAATTTATCATGTTGCGGTTATAAACAAGCATTGTTTTGCTTTTTAAAAGTACTGGGCCAGTGGAGCTTTTCTGCCGGCTGTCAACATAGCTGTTTACTAAAACATTGTCAAGACAGCTGAAATCTCAACATTCAGGCGCCGGCGTCGGCGCCGCAGCTGAAGTGGCGCCGGCGCCCGACTGTTAAGATTTTTTAGCCGGCGCCGGCGCCCGTGCAGGTATGATTACAGCATATGCGCTTATATTTCAACCTATCGGAGCTGACAGCGCTGAGAAAAAACTATAACGACAATTGGCACCAAAAATAGACCTTTTTTGTTCAACGTTTATTATATAAAAACACCTTAAGTCCAAAAAACAAAAGAGCAAACCCAAATAGAGTGTTAAGCCAAAAATAAATTGACCAAAATGGAGTAGGACGGGAGCTTATTGAAGCATGGGCGCTTATTAGAGCATGGGCGCTTATTTTTCGACCTTCCTTCAGCATGGCACTTATTAGAACACGGTCGCTTAATGGAGCATGGGCTCTAATTAGAGGAAATACGGTATAGGCTCAAAATGCTTGAAGACCTGATAGTGCACCAATAGCCGAGTGGCTAAAGCTTCTAGCAATAAGTTGAGGCTCGAAAGTTCGATTCCCACCAGTGTTCTCAATAGTCAGAGGCAGAATGGAAAGTCAGAATGAAATTCAAAAATTCTGACAGTCAGAAAGCGCGGGAAATTATTCTGACTGTCAGACTCTTTCTGACTCTCAGAAATGACGATCAGACAGGGAAAAAACAGCGTGATCTGATCGATTTTTTTTCTGACTCTCATTTCTGACAGTCAGAAAAATTTCCCGCGCTTTCTGACTGTCAGAATTTTTAAATTTCATTCTGACTTTCCATTCTGCCTCTGACTATTGAGAACACTGATTCCCACTAGAAACAGCAAATTTAAAATCGGTTCAAAATGGAACAGTTGTCCCAAAATCGGTCCGATTATCGGTTCCGAAATCGGCCCGAAAATCTATCTTATTTTCTGTCGATTTGCGCCCTGAATACGGGCTCTGGTTGTGATTTTGTTAATAGAAATTGTTACAAGTCGTAAAAGTAAATACGTTGAACGAGGAACCCACAGAACTCACTGCTCGAAAATATTAAGGATAAATAATTATAACAGATAAAACAGTTTTAATATGGGCTGCAAAGAACTAGAGTACTTAATCAATCGCTTTTTTATTCTAAACATATTCTAGACGTCTCAAGATACCGTATATTCTCTACTAATTACCCACTCTTTAATAGTTACCCACCCCAAGGACCCTATATCTCAGCCTAGAGTTTACATTTCGCAAATCTGTTTTTTGCGTTTTCTTAATCACCATGATCTCAAATAATTACACTTTTTAAATTTTGTTGAGCACCGAAAAATCGACCGAAATCGACCTAAAAATTTTCTAACCTTTTATGGGTTAAAAAATGATTAAATTTGAGGGTTGAAAATAATAACCCGTGGGTGAATACAATAGAATATACGGTATATATTTTGTGCGCAATAACTGGAAGTCCTTTGCTAATAAGTATTAAAAACAATCTCCCTTCACCTTACTGGCATTTTTCATGAAGAAAAAAAAAGTTATGTCCATTTGAAAGTGGCCGAAATTCACAGGGGAAACAGGGATCACAGGTTGGATTTCGATTTTTTTATTCTACAGGGTGTGTCAAGAAATTTGCCCATTTTTGAATGGCCATAACTTTTTTCCAGATTGAATTCCAAATTTTCGTAAACGCAGAAAGACTTAGCTCGGTGAAACAATTTTTTTGGTATATAACTTCAAAAACACGATTTCCGCTTGCTCCCCTCTATGGTTTAGGTCCTGGTCTGTTGGTGGCCTCTGGATGCGTCAGGCCCAAACCACTAAGGGACCAACGAAAATCGTGTTTTTGACGTTATGTACCAAAAAAATGTTAGATCAGACTGAGTCTTTCTGCATTTACAGAAACTCGGAATTCGGTCTGGAGAAAAAGTTGAACCCATTCAAAATGGGGCATATCTCTTGACACACCCTGTATATACTTTATCAGACAAAAGGCGCTTCAAAATTCAGAAGTTGTGTTTCCTGACATATTTTGCCCCACAAGAAGACAACAACAAAAATAAATAAAAGTGTTATGCTAGGTAAATTTGAGCCTCAAGAGTCCAAAATGCAAGATCCAACGCGAAATTTATTTTGAAATTCGTCATCCATATTCCCTTATTGAATAACTCCATTTTCAGGACAATGCCGGTTTCACTAGCGGCGGAGGAAGTGGGTCGGGAGGAATTGGCGGTACCAGGAGGTTAATCCAGCCACCACCACTTAAAAGATCTTCCATGTTTCCCGCTTCATCCATACCCTCCAATCCACCGAACACCAAGTGGATGTTGTTCCAACGACCCTCATTAAATTACTATTATATGACCAGGATTTGACAAAACTATTATTGTTAAAAAATTATATAAAATTCATTTTATAATGGTTGGAGTTGGATTGAACTTGCTATTTATTATTATTTTTCTTTCCCTTCTTTTTTCTTATCCTAGAGCAATTTCTTGTAACAACAGCCTTATTTGACCGTAACACATTGAGCGACAGCTCTATCCCAGGCACTAATATTCTACTACTTTTTTTACATTGTAACTGAGGATTAATGTTTGTCTTTTCTCTCTAAACTGTATGTGAGTGTGTGGAGCAAAGTGATTTAAAGTATTTTTCAAACATGAGAATTTGTTGTCTTTCAAGAAAGAAATATTTTGTTTCTAGGACAACTTACAACACAGCTCACAGAATAGTAAAAAGTTATAAAAATGCAAGCCCTTGAAACATAACTTTGATTTCAAAATTTGACCCTAGTAGCGAATATCAACCACCACCCCCCCCCCCCCAACGATTTTCAATTTTTTTACTTTAGTAAAAAGTACCCAAATTTATGTCCTAGACCCCGGAAAATGTGCGCAAACTCTTTATTAGTCACAACTTCCGTACGCTGGCCTACCCTCAAGCCTAAGGGCTAAGCCTAAACTTGTTGTTCCAAGAAGTAGTTACAGCAATTTTAAAAGGTCCGATTCTTGGTAGGGTATTTGCTACTAGCGCCCATTTGTTCTATAGATTTTCGAATCGCTACTAGCGCCCATTTTTATTAGAAGTACATTTGCTAAAAAGGAAGTACATTTCTAGCGTATTTTAGCAAGAATATACTATTTTATCTAGTGCTTATTGGTCTTTTGCTGCCAAAAAATAATATTTCGACGTGAAATTTTAGAAATAAGTCTCAAAGTGGTTAAACTTTTTTCGTCCCAAATTATCTACCTTTTTGTCCCAAATTTCAAATGTCGCAAACTTACTTCTTTCTGTCTCAAAGTACTTTTTATTGTTCCAGATTTTCTTATTTCTGTCCCAAATTTGATTCTCATCACGAAATCAACAACTTTTCATGTGATTTGGTCATTTCTGTAAGAAATTCAAGGTGGGCAAAGACCAAATGACTTTGGACGCACTCCAGAGTTGTCGAGAGGCCAGAATATTGGTTTTTGTGGATTCACTTAAGGGCGTGGAGTAAACTTTTCGCCGAAAATCGATTGAGCGGATCCAGTCCTATTGCTTAGAATTCCACCCTGAAACATCGTTAACCTCCTCAGACTACCCTGAAGCACCGTAAACACTGGTTTGAAGCTCAAACTTTGAGCATTCCAAACACTGCTTTAGACTGGTTTACTATGTTTCAGGGTGGAATTTTAAGCCATTAAGTCCATCGGACTGGATTCGCTCAAATAGATTTTTCGCAAAATTTAGCCCACCCCTTTAAGGACCCTGTCTCTTCCTTATCATGGCGATTTCAAAGGTTTGAATGCGCGCGGGACCACATAGATTTTGTCAATAATGTTTTCGAATTGTTTTTTTATTCGCGCTCATTGTTTAGAAAATAAATTTGAAAATTTGTTCAAAACTAAGAACCATTCACTAGTCGAGCACAATGTTGCTTGACTATGTCAGATCGGACAACTCATCCGACTTGCACTGCTCCTCAACTGTCACTGTCATGAGTTGACATCATATCGAATAGAACATAACGTTTATAATTCAAAATGCAAAAAAAAACAATTCAAAAACATTATGGAAAAAATTCATGTGGTCCCGCGCGCATTCAACTTTTGAAATTACCATGATAAGGAAGAGACAGGGCCCTTTAAGTAAATTTGAGACAGAAATAAGAAATCTTTGGGATATTTGGGATCAGACTGCAAAAATATAACTGGCAAAATCTTTTAAAAATGGAAGTAACAAAGTGTCGGAGCCTAGGGGAGAACGAACTTTTTGGGGTGACCTTATATCCAGTCTTGACTGTCACGTAGAACTGTATAATGTATCACTTAAAAAAGTATTGAAATTTTACCTTGGTGTTTTAATTGTTTTTTTCGGCTTGCTGTAAAATGCAGGACGAACCACTTTACTTTAAGATGGACTTGAACAACCTAACTAGAAAAATTAGGAAAAAGTGTCGGAGTCCGCCAATCATGAACTTAAGCACAGACGTATAAAAAATATCAAGGTAAAAAGCAATAATTATTATAGGATAAGGAGGATTACATAATTTCATATATTCCAGCTAAAAAATTTGGCTTATACTACAGGGGAATTGCACCCATGCACCATGTAATTCAGCAAGTGCCCATTTTTGGAAAGTTTTGTCATGGACTTTCGCGGATGGGTGAAGCTCCCCAAAATCGAGTTTTTTCAGCCAACTTTTTTATATATACCTTAATAATTATCCCTCTCTATTAATTACCCCCATAGGCACCCTGTATCTCAGCTCAAAAAATTATTTTGAAAATATTTTTTTTTGCGTTTTCTTAATCACCACGAACTCAGTTAATTCCATTTTTTAGATTTTGGTTGAGCATCCAAAATCTCAAAATTAAAATAATTTTTTTCCGATTTTTCATGGGTTGAACAATAATTACCCCGGGGTAATTAATAGAGAAAATACGGTAACCTAAGTTTTTGCGCAAAATCACTTGCTACCAAACTAATGGTCTGCTAATTGATTCTTGCGTTTGCATTGATTTGACCAACGGGTCGTCAGTGGGCTCTATATATATTAAAAAAATAATATAAAATTCCATAATGAGTTTCACAATGAAAAATTTACATTTCTTCCAATAGACGCTTGATACAGCACTGCTAATCTAAATTGCAAAATTGTCGTCTTTCTCAGAAAAGTTTTCAGACTGGTTATTTCGGACCAGACTGTGAAAACAGAACTTGGAAAACCCTTTAAAAATTGAGCTAAAAAAGCGTCGGATCCTGAGCGATAACGAATTTTTGGGGGATGCTGTAACGAGCGCCGACTGTAGTAAAGTTCAAGAAAGATTATTAAAAAAGTAGCAAATTTAGAACTTTCTGCCTTTAATTTTTATTGTAAAACTCATAATGAATTTAATGTTGTTTTCATAGGTTTATGCAACTCACCTGGCAAGCGTGCTTCATATTAACTCAATGCAAGAATTACATACCGTATTTCCTCTAATAGAAGCCCGGGGCTTCTATTTTATGGATGCCCTCTAGGGGGGGGGGAGGCTTATATTAGAGGGGGGGGGGCTTGTATTAGAGTGAGGGGGAGGGTCTTTATTTTTTTGAACTCGCCGCGCCGAAGACGCGGAAAAAATTCTGGGTCATAATGTTCTTACGTCAACCTCCGATCACTTCTAATTTTTCACATAACAATAATAAAGCAGCGTTTTAACATCAAAACCACTGTTTTTCTATAAACACCGTTTACCCGTTCACCAGTTTACCCCTCCACCAAGTTTCTCTTGGAGGCATTTTTCCTGCATTTTTTTGGCGTATCGGAAATTCGCAGCATATTATCTTGATTTGAATAAAGTGATGCTGAGAGGTAGTAGTGGCCTGGGAACGTACGCAAGAGGAAAGGTAAAGCTTGGTATTCAAGGAGACATTTTAGGATAAAAATTAATAATTGAAATCTCACTAAAGAGGATGTTTTCCGATAAAAGTTGGGCGCTTGTAAGGCGCCTGTCTACCCTCGTTTAGAGTAATAGCTTTGCAAAATGTGGTACATAAAAGTAAAATTATGATATAATTTTGTTTATATTTTACCTTTTCGGTCCATTTGACAAACCTTATTATAAATTGTAATCGCAGTGCTATACGATGGTGTGTATTTATTTACAAAAAAAAAAGGTCCAAAAATCTAAAAAAAAGACGAAAAATTCGCTGCGAAATGCCGTTATCCCTTTTTTATCTGACCTATGCTCCCAATTTATTTTCTTGTCCCTTAAACGTAAACCTACGTCACTATTTATCGTTTATTCTTGATTTTCTGCTGATGATTACTGCATAAACCAACAAAGTACCCGCTAAAATGATTCTTGGATCGATGCTCTTTTGCTTTAAGATTCACTCATTCACAAGTATTCCAGCGGTCCACTTTGAAAGATGTGCTTATCAATACATAAAGGCATTCTTTGCACCTTTTTTCACTATTAACAATAGCTATTTATCGAATAAAAAAATTGGCTTTGGGTTTATATAAAAGAGGGGGCTTATATTTTTAGGATACCCCTAGGAGGGGGGAGCGCTTATATTAGAAGGGGGCTTATAATAGGAGGGGGACTTCTATTAGAGGAAATACGGTAACCCTACCAGAGAATACTTAAGAATCGAGAGCCCATCGAAAAATCTAACTACTATTATTTTTATGGGATTTTAGTCGAAAGTTTTATGAAAACACTGGTTAAATAAAACCTGGTAGCAAAAGTTCCCGCCATAAATTTGTGCAACAAAAAGACGATTTCTAGGTACAGTCAAAACTCCATTAATATAACCCCGAAACCAAAAGGTGATAGTGCGAAGTATCCGTGTTATAAAACAAACTAGCGTATTTCCTCCAATTATGCCTCCTCTCTAATTTTAGCCCATGCTTCAATTACAGCTCACCCGCTTCCTCTGTGTTTCAGAGAATGCACATTAAAGATCTGGAATTAGGTTTTATACTCTGATACCATGATACCTATGTTAGAAAATTGTTAGAATTGAAAAATTGCTTGAAAAAGTGACAAAATTTTAAGATCCCAAATCTGAATTTTTAAGCTGTTGAAGTTTTTAACCCATGAGCCATAATTAAAAGAAATACGGTAGCTTTAGTCCGACGACCTTTTTTAGATTTTAATTTTGACAAAATTGTAGTTTCAACTTTGTATTTTGTTATTAAAGACTTATAAGAAGAAATGATTGGCTGAGACATCAAATGCTTTTCTACAATGTATTTTGGTTTTTGAAAAGAAATCCTTAAAAACCGCGAAATGATCACAGGCAAACGAAATTATAGATTGAAAATAAGAGCCCTGGGCAGCTATTAGAGGAAATACGTATTAATACTTGGGTTTGTTTAAGTTTAATTAAAATTGTTGAGGTTCATTCTTGAAACAATATTTTGACCTTTTTCAACCAGTCATCCGAATTTTTAACATGTTTTGTCAATCGGTGCACAAGCTGGTTAAAGTAACATAAATTTATTGTGTAACGTAATGAAATCATGCAAGTTTAAGGCGAAAAATAAATGGGTTGTTTATTCAGAAGAATGCAGGATAATTTAACAGAAGAGAATTCAACAACCATGTTATATGAAAATATACCGTATTTACTCTAATAGGGCGACAGTATTTATATTCCTGTTTTGCACAGCTGTTTTTATAGTTTTCTTAACCCCTACGAGTCTTATCGATCCAGCTTTTTATATTTTGAATTTTCACCCTAAAATCTCAAAATTGATCTAAAAATTTTCAGATTTTTGGTTGATTGAAGTATGACCCTACATGTCAGCCTATTAGAGTTAATACGGTAATTAAACAATAAATAGTTTAAAACCCGTATAATTCACCATTCTAATTTTAAAAGCAGGATAATAATTCAACAGAATTTTTTTCAACAGACAGACATTTCACCAGCCGAAATTTTTCAAAAGTTCAAAAGGCGCATTTTAAATTTTTATGCGCAGTTTTCTACTAAAGAATTCCACGCAGCAAAACTTATTTTTGTGACTGAAAGACCAATTACTGTCACTGAAAAACATTTTTCAGCGAAAAGCTTTTTCTTCATCCAAAAAATTTCGCTTCAAGACAAAAAGTTATTTTTGCTTTGAACAGAAATTTTTTGGATGGATTTGAAGGGGCAAATCTTTTTTTTGCAGCCGATTTCCGTCTTTGTGAAGCTGATTTGGCTGATCCTCAGATGGGACCAATCCATCAATTTTTTTTAAATTTTTTCCAAAAATGGTTTAATACTTTTTCTACAGTCTTTTTACCATGTTTGAGCATTTTTGCGTGAATTTTTTTTTTTGCAAAAAAATTGCCTTGCGGGACCAAGGTCACATTCAAGGTGCCCAAAAATTTTCGGCTACCTTGGTCCAAGCTAATTTTTTGTAAAAATGCTTAAAATATGGTAAAATTGCCGCAGACAAAGTATAGAACCATTTTTGGACAAATTAAAAAAATTGAAAGTGCTTAGTCTCTTCTGTGGATCATCCAAATCTGCTGCAAAATGACGTAAATCAGCTACAAGACCAAATCAGCTGCAAAAAAAGGTTTACCTGATTTGAAGAAAAAGCATTTTGATGACGACAATCAGTCTTTTAAGTGACAAGAATAAGTTTTTTTGTGAAAACTTGAAGCTATTTTAAGAGAGAATCATTTTTCTATTTGAATATGAAGAATTTTTGAATTTTTCGCAGAAAATTTGCTCAAATCTCAAAAAGCACCTTTAAGGTGTTTTTTAAATGGCTCTGTACGAGGCAATGTGCAAGGTGTCCCGAAAATAATATTTTTAAATAATATTTGTTTTGACATCCTGTATGAGCGAGTTTGAAAAATAAATCTGCTAAATTATTCAGTAGTTGAATTCTTTTGTTGAATTTTACAATTATTGAAAAAACTTCCCAACAAAAAATTGTTTCTTTTTGCTATTCCGTTGCACTCATAATTGTATTGCTCAAATATATCTTTTGGATCTATGACAAAGCCAGAGAAATCTTTGTTTTTCATCACTTTTCCACTAGAATGCGGTTTGCGGTGTCCCCTAGATGTTTTAGTATGCCTGCCACTTCTACCATTTTGTACATGTGCATGAGGATCAGCGCTTCCAAATGGGTTGTTTGAACTCATGAATAGAATTGTGAATATAACAAGAAATATAATGAAACGCATGGTTGAGTTGGAATATTACTCAAATAAACAGCAAGTATGCACAATAAGAAAAATTTGCAAGTGATAATGTTTTGTCGAGGTCTTCTTGAGTTTATATGCAAAATTTGTTGTTTTTCTGATCGGCCAGACATTCAAAGCCATTCATGTACTCTATTGACGTCTTTATTTTTATATGTGCACATCTAAAGTGTACACGTGTCTAAAATAGACTATGCTACCCATGCATGCGTGCTTCGACCAACGCGTGCAGCTGCTAAACAACAGCTCAAATAAATGGTTTTTCCCATTTTTCCTAAAAAAGAAATCTTCAATTGTTTTAACTTTTTGCAAATTTCAGCGTTACTCTAATTTAAGGTGTCGAACTGCGTGTTTTATTTTCAAAATGTTTTTTAGCTATATGTTGTTGACAAATTGGTGTTGCAATGTCGAACAAACCTGTGCAAAATTAAAAGTTGAATCAGCATCATAAATATCAGAATTTTGAAATTCCTTCCAAAATGCCTGGAAATTGAATTGGAAAAGGAAAAAACATCGAGTTGTTTTTCAGTTATCTATTGAATTTCGATATTCAGGAAATTTTTTGAAAGAATTCAGAAATGCTGATATTTATGACGCTAATTCAACTTTAATTATGAACAAGTTTTTCTGACATCAAAACACCGAGCTGTCCACAAAATATGGCTCTATACCACATTTAAAAACAAAAAACTAGGATTTTTTTGTGTCGAGACTATCTCCTTAACAGCTTTCAACCTAAACCGCGCTACTATACCCTGAGCCAACTAGGTTACTTATATAAAGTTTCGTTTTTTATTATTATACAACAACAATACATATTCAAAAAGTATTTTTGGAGTAAAAAAGGTGACCCGCGCGCATTTGAATTCGCCAAATTCCCATTGTCATGAACAAGTATGGTTTTTTAAACAGTTGAGCATGGAAAATTTGCACTATAAATACAGTTTACAATCAAAAGTTGGCGATGAATTGTTTCTCCAAGACAAAAATTTGATTTTTGATTTTGTAAATCTTTACGAATCATCTTTTATGTAAAGAACCAAAAAGTTTCGAAAAGAAAAAAAATCATAAAGGAGCGTTAAAAATTCGAATAATTAGCAGAAAAAATTCAAAAACACCACGCCAGTGTGTAGTTGACAGCATATAAGGTATTGACACGCTGTGCTAGTGGTTGGTCAAGTATTGCAAGTGGTCTCCCCTCAAGAGCACCTCAAGTTTATAAGTCCCTCTAAGTTGGAGATGGTGAATTTGAGCCTAGATTTTGGACAGATTTTCGTGTTCAAGACCAATTGATGGTCAGTATCCCTGGAATCCTTGAAATGATTCACAACCATAGTTGGACCGCCGCCGCGGCACCCCTTCGGTTACCTTTGGCGGCCCCCCGGTGGTCATAGATTTTGAGATGAGAGCGGCACAATCATCTCGAAAAACAATGACCGGCGGGCACCGCCGGGGGCCGCCGAAGGTAACCGAGGGGTGCCGCCGGCGGCGGTCTAACTAAGTTCACAACTATTAGTAGGTACAAACACGATAAAGGCGCCAATAAGTGCCTGTTTACCTTTGTGATAGAATATCGGGTATATAAGCAGCTTTAGTCTCTCATCAAGTGTGTCGGGATGACGCAGTTGGATGGGTTTCAGCGCCTACCATCCCCAGTCAGAGGGTTCGAGTCCCTCTGACTGGCAGGTGTTTTTTAAAATTTCTTTCAGATTTTTCGGCTGGAATTCGTTATACCACATCCTACAAAAGTTGATTTTGACCACTTATTCGTGCTTTTCAGAACGTAATTATTCGAAAAAACATGTTTTTGGGATTGGGAAGGAAATTTTGGAGAAAAAACTTTTTGCCCAAAATTGACTTTTTGCCTTGGGGACCAAGGTAAACCATCTTATAAAAGGTCATTTCACCCCGTTTTGGTCACTGCAGCTAGGCAAAAAGAGTCTTCAATGCATTTTTAATCAAGAGTCTTGCTCGGAATTATGTCTAAGGTAAGTGAGTGCGCGCATCTCTAACCAACCAAGCCCACTGCGACCCCTTCGGGAGCGCAGGGGCTTGGTTGCTTGGGTTGAGATGCGCACACCCACATACCTCAGACGCAAATCACTCGTAAGTGACTCTGGATGCATAAAAATGTATGCATACCAGAGTTTTTTACGCGATAGGCCCCAGTCAACAAAACTACCGTATTTCCTCTAATAGAAGCCCATGGGCTTCTATTTTCAACCTCCCAAAAATCTCGAAATTGTCAATCAAAAATGACCTTAACTCCGAAACCTTAGTCAAAAAATAAGGGGTGGCGGCTAGGGAGATTTGCCAAAAACGAAATTTGCCAAATGTACGTTTTGCCAAAACGAAATTTGCCAAAAACGAGATTTCCCAAAACGAAATTTCCCAAAACGAAATTTGCCAAAACGAAATTTGCCAAAACGAAATTTGCCAAAACGAAATTTGCCAAAACGAGATTTGCCAAAACGAAATTTGCCAAAAGACGAACAGGGGGACCAAGGCAGTTTTTTTACGTTTACGTTGGTCATCTGAAAAAATGACTAGCTGCTTGCACGGTTAATTTAAATTTCCAACTTCAGTTAAGATTCAGTTAAGTGGACAACAAAACTTTATTTTACCACTGTCAAACCATCTTCAGCTTGTCCGAATTAGTCCAGAAAACAAGTTTTGGAACATGAAAAACGTAAAAATTTTTGATCCAAGTGAACGACCACTTGGTTTTAATGGTCTAATATGCAACTCGGGTACTGCCAACTGAGTACTACAATCAAGATACCACTACCCAGAAAACGCATTCTACCAGCCCCCAAGTACCATTCCCTAAGCACTTCCACCTGAGTACCGATACCCCGTCACTGCCTTGGTATAACCACCTGGATACCAATTTCTTGGTACTACCACCTCCATACACCTGGAGACCTTACTAGATACGAAACTACTCCAAAACTGGGTTCCTGTAAGTCATATCATTTTTAATCTTTTCTATAATACAACCTCAGGTTTACTGGGTAATTCACGTATTAACTAAACCAAGTGATCGTCCACTTGGGTCAAAAATTTTTGGATCAATTTACCGCCACCCAAAGCAGTAGTTAGAAAGAACTAACATTTTTAGGAGGTTTTGGTGTTTTGAGTGGTTTGGGGTGGTTTTGGTCGGTCTGGGGTGGTTTGGACACAATCTAAAAATTTCGAAAAAAAAACGTAAAAAAACTGCCTTGGTCCCCCTGTTTGTCTTTTGGCAAATCTCGTTTTGGCAAATTTCGTTTTGGCAAATTTCGTTTTGGCAAATTTCGTTTTGGCAAATCTCGTTTTGGCAAATTTCGTTTTGGCGAATTTCGTTTTGGCAAATTTCGTTTTGGCAAATCTCGTTTTGGCAAATTTCGTTTTGGCAAATTTCGTTTTGGCAAATCTCGTTTTGGCAAATTTCGTTTTGGCAAATCTCGTTTTGGCAAATTTCGTTTTGGCAAATTTCGTTTGGCAAATTTCGTTTTGGCAAATTTCGTTTTGGCAAATTTCGTTTTTGGCAAATCTCCCCTAGCCGGGTGGGCTTCTATTAGAGCATGGGCTTATATTAGAGGAAATACGGTATGTTCAAATCCCATCTTTTGGGGTGTCTGGGTACCTTTTTATGATGGTTTAGCTTGGTCCCCCAAGGCAAAACGTCAATTTTCGGTCAAAAATTTTTTTCTCGAAAAAATACTTAACAATCCCAAAAACATGTTTTTTCGACTAATTACGTTCTGAAAAGCACGAATAAGTGGTCAAAATCAACTTTTGGTAGGATGTGGTATAACGAAGTTTAGCCGATTTTTCAAGTTAACCTGATCTTTTTCCCACTTTTTTTCTACGATTGCCTAATGCATGGCTTCCAGCTCAATTTTTCGAAAGTTAGACAAATCTTTTACAAAAATTAAGATTTTTAAGAGCTATTGTTGTCTAAAATCAAAAATTTTTTGATAAATCAACCCAAATGAGAGCCCTGGCCTAATAGTTGTTGATCATTGGTTGGTTAATGATTGCTTATACCGTATTCACACTTTTTAATCGCCCATGGGCGTTTATTTTTCAACCCTTAAAAAATCGGGAAAGAATATTTCGATTTTGAGATTTTCGGGTGCTCAACCAAAAGTTAAAATGTGGAATCAGGTAAACTCGTGGTAAGTAAGAAAACGCAAAAAACCGATTTGCAAAATAATTTTTTTAAACTGAGATATAGGCCCTTAAAGGGCATGCCCGTGCCCGACACGGTGAAATTTGAATTTCCAAAAGGTGGGGACCACTTTAATGCGCGAGACCAAAAAAATTCAAATTCAAATTTTCATTTCTATTGTATTTGCTGCTGCATATCAGACGTATGCTCCCTAATTTTCATGCAATTTTTCCTGTCTGTGTTTTCTGGATAAGCATTTTGGAATCGCCGATTATGTCATGAGTTTTGTTGTTATCTCTGTTGGTGTGTCAGCAAATTAATTAACTTAAAAAATCTTAGGTTGAAAAAAGTCCGAACCAAAAGAAGCAATCAGTGGAAGCAAAATCTCTCGCGATACGCTTAATAAATGTGTGGCTGAAGTGCTGAAGCTATCTGTCGAAAAGAAGCGCAAGTTACGTGAGACCATCGAGCTTCAAATAGCTTTGAAGAACTACGACCCTCAAAAGGTTGCTTTTTTCCATGGTTGCCTCAGAGTCTTTGATCAAGCAAATTCCACGTATTCTCGGTCCTGGGCTCAACAAGGCTGGAATGTTCCCTTCGGTGGTCACCCACAATGAGACTCTAAGCTCCAAGATTGACGAAATTCGTGCTACAGTCAAGTTTCAGATGAAGAAGGTGGGCTTATAATTGTTGTTGCGCTTTTTCCTTGGTTTACAATATCCTGAGTTCACAGGTGCTCTGCTTGTCAGTGGCTATTGGCCACGTCGAGATGACTCAGGAGGAGCTGGTGGCCAACATTTCCCTGGGTATCAACTTTCTCGTTTCCTTGTTGAAAAAGAATTGGCAGAATGTGCGTGCTCTGAACATCAAGTCTACTATGGACCAGCTCAGCGCCTTTATTGAACATGTTTTCTCTGTTAACCCGTTAGCTTCTGCGGATTATGTTGTTGTTGAAATAAATACTCTGTGTCGAATATCGTGGTTGCTAGATATTATCAAAGCCCTTTAAATTTTCCTAATTATTAAAAGAAGACGTCGTGATGAAGTTTAGGTCCAGAATTGAAAATAAATAAGCCCAATCAGCCTGAAGTTTGTTTCATTACTGGAAAATAAATAGCACTCTTTCTTTAATTTTTCTTGTCCTTGTGTGTTTCACCTATTTTTAGTTATAGCCTATGCGAGAGTATTCAAAAATGAATCAGTCAACTTTTCCTGTTAGTGGACTAGGTTTTTCGACGTCCAGTCGAATAAACATTATACTAGGCTTGTGAAACGGAAATATTTCAGTAATATGACTGTGAAGAATCTTGCTGGACACATTGAGAAACGACTTTTTGAGAAACGAATCTTGATAACTAACAACATAATTTCAACGCTTTGTCGAGGGTCATTTTATAGGGAGTACGCTTTGTTAAATTTCTTCTCAGCCAGCAAACAAAACTTTTCATAGTACCGGTTCAATGGAAGTGCCTGCTCATGTGCGATCCGCAATTTTTCACGACTTTGCACGAAATCCTAAGTAGAATAGGGATTTTCAAGATTTAGGTCCCGAATTATTCGGACATCATTTGCGCGAAGGGCTACCTACTGAATAATTTTTAGCTTATCAGTTTTTCTAATAAAGCAATGCCTTAGCTCATCAAAATATTTCGTAATCAAATTCAAAAGCCTAAAAATGTTTCATATGCTATTTCGATTGCTTCCAAAATCGTTTTCTTGTATCCTTAGGCGATTTCATGCGTTGACAGTGTCAACACATACAACAATTTGACAATTCAACTCATTTAGGCCCCCTCATTCAGCTACACACTTCAATAAATACGGTAAATTGATCAGCAAATTTAAAAATGCTTATCCAGAGAGCACAGATAGGAAAAATTTGCATGAAATTAGGGAGCATACGTCTGATATGCAGCAGCAAATACAATAGAAATGAAAATTTGAATTTGAATTTTTTTGGTCTCACGCATTAAAATGGTCCCCGCCTTTTGGAAATTCAAATTTCACCGTGTCGGGCACGGGCATGCCCCTTTAAGGGTGGGCGTTTATCAGAGGGTGGTCGTTTATTAGAGGGTGGGCGATAAATAGAGTGAATACGGTATATATATATTTTATTTATTTTTGCTTATATTGCTCATAAGACATAATCTGTAAGAATGAACCATGATCTGGCCATGCCGATTTTTTTTCCTATTTTTTACCTATCTTGTAGCAAATTTCGTGAAGAGATCAAAACGGTTAAAGTTTTCTGGTTGTATAAAAATTTTTTTAAGAACCATGCTGTTCCGGACATTTCTGTCCGGACATTTCTGCCCCGACACTTCTGTCCCATTTTCCAATTTACTTATAATTTGTATATTATCTGAAATTTAAGTTTGAAATTCTAATTCCATTCTAAGGAATAATCAACCAATAATACCTATTGAGAAGTAGCGGGAGTGAAGCACATTTGCCAAATCCTTAATTTGCTCAAAAATGAATCAGTCAACTTTTCCTGTCCAAAAGCAAATTTTTAGTTTCATATTCCTGTTCAGCACAATCAGCTGAACAAGACTAGTGTAAATAAATTCTCTGAAAAAATGGCTTTCTTATAGGAAAAACAGCTTTTTAGTAAAAAGTTGCCAGAAGTCGATGCGATAATTTCCACAAAACTTCTTGTTTTCAGTTCTTTTGACAGGTTTTTTGCGTATTCGTGCTCAGCATGGTCGATTTACTTGTGAAAGTGTTCTTTGGATAAAAACTCACTGTTGGATTTCAAATTCTGCTCGAGACAACGAAGGTTCGAACTGTCATAAGTGAATTTTTCAAATCGCATTCAAATCTTTCTTGTATCGAGCAAAAATTCGAAATCCAACAATGAGATTTCACCCAAAAGGCACTTTCACAGTATATCGACCATTCTGAACACTTTCACTGCCTGGCAAGAGCTAGGCTATCTACTTTTCTTTTCTAAAAAAATACTTTCTTAATGAAAAAATAAATCATATTTCTAATGCCAAAACACAGGAACTAAAAAAATTGAATTGATGTGAAAAATGATGAGTACAATTCACCAAGAACCTAGCAATATTACTAAAATCACTAATTCGTCTCTCTTTGGGACACTAAAATTTAGAATTTACAACGAAAAAAAGCTCTTAATTTTTTTGCTTTTACCGGAAAGCGCTGTCCATTTCACGTCAGAAAGTGCAAAAAATGGGCTGCCAACGGGAATTTATGATGTAAAGAAGTAAAGAAGTGGCTAAGAAATCTGAGTTTTTTGATAATAATAAAAATTCTCAGAAAAGCTCAGTTTTTAGTGGACATATGGCAATTTGGAGACCAGATTCATGCTCAGCGTGGTTGATTTGATTTCAAAAGCTTTCTTATGAAAAAGAAATAAGGGGGAACCGGTCACTTCTGTTCCGACATTTCTGTCCCGGACATTTCTGCCCCGACACTTCTGTCCCATTTTCCAATTTACTTATAATTTGTATATTATCTGAAATTTAAGTTTGAAATTCTAATTCCATTCTAAGGAATAATCAACCAATAATACCTATTGAGAAGTAGCGGGAGTGAAGCACATAGAAAAGGGAAGCATCTAGTGTTACCAGATGGAGCTATTAAGGTGGTGGCATGCAGGAGGAGCAGCAAGGAAGGGCTACCTAGGTGCTCGCGTCCAAAATGAGGTAACTGCGTGGTGATATTTAGGAAAGGGCACCCAGTTGGGTGTACCCGTGGAAGAATATCCATGAGAGGTACTCAAGATGGAGTAACGAGGTGGTAGAACGCAAGGAGTGGTCCTTAGGAGGAGGTACTAGAAGGGGAAACTAGAAGGGAGAACTAGAAGGAGTATTCGAGCGAGGGTACCCAGGTGATTGTACTCAGATAGTGGTACTTATTCAGTGATACCTAGATAGTATTATTTAGGCAATGGTAGTAAGGAAAGCTTTTATGCACCTTAAAGTCCGGATTCAGTGAGTGGAGATGCCGCGAATGCAGCGGCGCTTTTCTAGTTTCTTATTGTAACATTGTTATACTCACAATAAAAAAATCCTCGGTGATTATTCTTTATGTTTATGCAGCTTTTTAAACTTAAATTTCGGATAATATGCAAATTATAAGTAAATTTGAAAATGGGACAGAAGTGTCGGGACAGAAATGTCCGGGACAGAACTGTCATGTACCCGAAATAAGGACATCGAAAATTCCAGATTTTGCGTTGGTCACCCTTATGTGCTTATTCTTTTGAACCACAGGGGCGATTTTTTTAAATTTTTTTTCGCCCTACCCTGTGCAGACAAACTCGAAAAAACAATCAATAAAATTGATCGTTTCAGACTAGAAAATTTAAATTCCCGCAAACTTTTGGCTATTTTGAGAATAACATTTGTCACATCAGTTTAGATCAGGGAACGTAACTGTACTTTTTAAAAAGGTTTGTACTTTTTTGGGATCCAAAATCTTTTTTATTTTTAAAGTTTTTAGTCAAAATCTTTTTTGGTGCTCAATAATCAGTAAGCACTGAAAAAGGCTAGGGGAGATTTGCCAAAACGAAATTTGCCAAATGTACGTTTTGCCAAAACGAAATTTGCCAAAGACGAACAGGGGGACCAAGGCAGTTTTTTTACGTTTACGTTGGTCATCTGAAAAAATGACTAGGTGCTTGCACGGTTAATTTAAATTTCCAACTTCAGTTAAGATTCAGTTAAGTGGACAACAAAACTTTATTTTACCAAAAATTTCGAAAAAAAAACGTAAAAAACTGCCTTGGTCCCCCTGTTTGTCTTTGGCAAATTTTCGTTTTGGCAAATTCGTTTTGGCAATTTCGTTTTGGCAAATTTCGTTTTGGCAAATTTCGTTTTGGCGAATTTCGTTTTGGCAAATTCGTTTTGGCAAATTCGTTTTGGCAAATTTCGTTTTGGCAAATTTCGTTTGGCGAATTTCGTTTTGGCAAATTTCGTTTTGGCAAATTTCGTTTTGGCAAATTTCGTTTTGGCAAATTTCGTTTTGGCAAATTTCGTTTTGGCAAATTTCGTTTTGGCAAATTTCGTTTTGGCGAATTTCGTTTTGGCAAATTTCGTTTTGGCAAATTTCGTTTTGGCAAATTTCGTTTTGGCAAATTTCGTTTTGGCAAATTTCGTTTGGCGAATTTCGTTTTGGCAAATTTCGTTTTGGCAAAATTCGTTTTGGCGAATTTCGTTTTGGCAAATTTCGTTTTGGCAAATTTCGTTTTGGCAAATTTCGTTTTGGCGAATTTCGTTTTGGCAAATTTCGTTTTGGCAAATTTCGTTTTGGCGAATTTCGTTTTGGCAAATTTCGTTTTGGCAAATTTCGTTTTGGCGAATTTCGTTTTGGCAAATTTCGTTTTGGCAAATTTCGTTTTGGCAAAATTCGTTTTGGCAAATTTCGTTTTGGCAAATTTCGTTTTGGCAAATTTCGTTTTGGCAAATCTCGTTTTGGCAAATCTCGTTTTGGCGAATTTCGTTTTGGCAAATTTCGTTTTGGCAAATTTCGTTTTGGCAAATCTCGTTTTGGCAAATCTCGTTTTGGCGAATTTCGTTTTGGCAAATTTCGTTTTGGCGAATTTCGTTTTGGCAAATTTCGTTTTGGCGAATTTCGTTTGGCAAATTTCGTTTTGGCAAATTTCGTTTTGGCAAATTTCGTTTTTGGCAAATCTCCCCTAGCCTGAAAAAATGGCACTTTTTGACGAAAAATGACCAAATTGTACTTTTTTTGCCAATTGTACTTTTTTTTCTTCAAAATTTTGAGTTATGTACCCTGGTTTAGATCGATCTGATCTGAACTGATCTGATCTAGATAGATCTGATCTTTGCCCACACCTGATAGTGGCCCAGTTCAAATTGGCCCAATTGATTTGGCCTAATTGGAACGAAACCAATTTCAATTAGTCTTATTTAAAATGGCCCAACCTTTAAAGTGCAATGAACAAGTATATATCCTTCAACCCTTTAAAATGTTTCGCTTGCAAAGTTTTATTCATATTTTTGTCTACCATTGATTTATTTGCCTCTGCTCTTATTTTCGTTATGATCACTTTTTATTGTTTTAAGCTACGACCTTTGCCTTTAAGTGTTGATCGTAGTGAAATTTTTAGTTTAGCTAAGCTTTTCCTACTGACTGCCAACATGATTCGACCCTATATGTATTCACTTAGAGCTATCATTTTGTGTGTCTTCTGCGTCTCCGGCGTGAAACACTTTTACGTAAGTTTTAACATTGTGTCACTATTGAGTGGTCAGTTTGTGAATATTGATGCAAACAAAACGCTATTTTTAAATAAGTTTTCAGATTGAAAGTCCTCATTTTGGGGCTTATTTCGATCCGGATTTTTGTGGCGATCGACGTGATGCTCTTTCTGTTCATGGCTCGGATGATATTGAGCAAATTTTCTGTAAGTAATTTTAGCGAAAAATTTCGTACTTCAGTTTGTAATACTAACTTTATTAGACAAAAAGGCTAGTTAGATACGAAAAAAAGGTTTTTAAACAAAATGATGCAATAAATGTACAAGGCGGTGCAAAAAATACAGACATCAATTAAATTTTTTGTCAAGGGAGCACTCCGAGCATCGATATAACCTGAACAGCTCTAAAAAAGTTTTTTTAAACGTTTACAGTGAACGCCCGCAGTAGTGAAAACCTTTGGGAACGGCCTTGAGCTGTCACTATGGCGATGTTTCACTATAAAGGAAGCACCCTTTAGTCGTTTTCTTTTAAAGAAGCATAGTCGGCAAGGCAAATATCCCTTCTGCGGGCGCAGGGGGATTGAGAGTCAGAGATAAGTCACATTCTGGTCAATTTTTTTTTTTTGATAAATCTGTTTTTATGTAGAAAAACAATAGAAAATGACTTTTCTATTGTTTTTAGGGTTCTTTTCCGTTATGCGGAAACATTTTGTAAACTCCGATTTTTTTCATTTCGATACTCCTAACATAACAATAAATAATCAAATCGACGTTTTAGGTTCATATACCGTAAATCCTCTAATAGAGCCCCCCCTCGATATTTGACTAGAGTTTCAGAGTTAGCACCATTTTTGATTGGCAATTTCAAGATTTTTCAGGGATTGAAAAATAAACCCCCCAGGGGCTCTATTAGAGGATTTACGGTAAGTGAACAATCGATACAAGAAGCTTTTCAAAGGAATATTTGTCTTTCATATTGGTCTTTGAAAGAATGGTTAATGAATTGAAGAAGTAATGTTCCCCGGATAACCGAAAAGAACCCTTTTTATCATAAAAAAGTCCCTTAAAAGACGTCTAAACACTATTCTTAAATGGGTAAAAGAACCCGCCCGAACCAATAAGTACTCTCCAGTAAGCTTCATACTTACTGGAAAGTCTCAGATCTCAGTCTTTGAATGCATTACAGTTGAACCTGGCTATAGTGCACCCTCCATATAGTGCGCTCCCGTTAAAGTGCTCACCTAGATAGGAGTTTGTTAGTTTTGCACTGAGTAGTTTTCAATAAAATGTGCTCTCGCTTTAGTGCGCACTTGGCCAAGTATCTAGGGAGTGCACTATAGCCAGGTTCAACTGTATACGGTTATCTTTGTTAACATTTCAGCTCAGGAATTAGGTGTCTCACAAATAATATTGGGCATTCAAAAGCTTGAGAAAAATTGGAATTGGTTAGATGAGACTCCGCTGGATTACACTAATTGGATTAATCCAAAAGACGCCGAGGATGCTCCTGCTAACAGCTGCGCTTTTGTATGGAACTTAAGAAAGGGTAATTACACGTGGCAGGTGTTCAATTGCAGCGAAATTGTTTACTGTTCAATCAGTCACGGGTGTTATTATAAACAAAAGTGAATTATTTATAAGTATTCATTTTTGTGATCAAAATAATAGGTTGTTATTTTTTTCGACCCACAAAAGTCTCTTTTCCTGCACCAAATTTACTCTTTTCCTGCAGCGAATTTAAAAAATGAGTATTTCTCGGCGTTTTACAGATCTTGAACAATTTCTACTGTTCAACATGTAGCGCTGCATTTCTAGTTCCTAATCAGCTATTAATTGACCACTTTTTATTTGGAAGACTTTGAGGAACGATCATATCTATCAAAAAACTTATTGTTCGAAGTTGTTTCACAAAAACGAGTATTTATCAAATATTTCCAAACTAAAAGTAATCAGTAGACAACTCGTTAGAAACTAGAGACGCAAAGCTACATGTTGAACAAAAACAATTGTTTTTACGATTTAAAAAACAACGAAAAATAGTTGTTTTTAAGATTTGGCGCAGGAAAAAAGACTTTTGTGGGTCGAAAAGTATTTCAATCAAAACAATATGTCGAGCGTGTATAAATGCAAACATTTTGTTGTATGTATTTTTCTATTTATGATTTTATGCTTAGCTCGCTACGGCTTGATCTCTGAAAAATATTCATGGTGTGACAAATCGATAAATTTATCGATAATCGATAAAATCGATTCAAACAAGAATTATTCAAAAAATCGATAAAAATCGATAAAATTTTTATCGATTTTTTATCGAAATTTTATCGATTTTTATCGATTTTTTGGGCTTAGAGTTATTATGCTCTTTGGTGTCTGGTCGTAAGTTTGACCGACAACTAAGTGTCATATTTGTGTCTCTGTCTTTTCCGGAACAACTGCCTTACTTTGCGATTCACCCTCTTCTATTTTCAGCTATCGAAATGTCGCTCGTTATGCCAGAGAAGTTTCAGCACATCCATCGTGTGATGAATACAAACATCTGGAAATCGTAAATTGCCCTACGTGCTCACTGCTATCAAGGTTAGTTCTCAATTTTTTCGTCGTTTATTTCGTCTATTTCGTCGTTCAAGATTCCCGACTGGTTTTTCAATCGACAGAAAGACATCAAGGATGGCAAGAACTCGCAGGTTGGTCACATTTACTTTATTTGGATACATCACATTATACCTTCATACTAGATTTTGCCCGTAATTATAGTTCCGGTTTACCGGAATACTGGCCCTTTACCGGATTCTGGTCCCGGTCGCGAAAAAATATGTAATTCTGGTTCCGGTTTTCGAGAAAACTTAAATTCCGGTTCCGGTTTTTACAAAACTTAAATTCCGGATCCCGTTCTGGTTTTAGTAAAAGTTAAATTCCGGTTCCGGTTAAATATCGATTTCGAGCCACCTCTACTTCGTTCCTTTTACAGGTCCTGTCTACCAATCTGGAAAGCAAGAACCGTGATGACTTTGAGCGCATGAAGAAGATTCGTCTGCACCGAGGCTTCGCGTTCGTGGACAGCACACCAAGACTACTGGTCGCAAGGTCGCACTGTTGGAGTTTCCAAGAAAAAGGGCTGTTGAGAAAACATAAGTGATTTTCCAATATATTTCGCTCGTTAAATTGTTGTATCGCTTAGTCACCTGTTGTAGGGTCCAAAAATAAATTTGTTGTTCGGATTGTGGTGTTTGATAGGTACTCCGATTGCGTAGCAAATTGGGTTTGTTAGCGCTACATTGACCAATATTGCACTTTTGGTACTGTCAAACCGGATTTCCTGCACAAGTTTGACTACGGTAAAGAGATAATTTTCGTATGTGACGAACTTTTGTTCCTTTCGGTCATCCAGGTGGGTTTACACGAGGTAGGACCAGGTAGGACCCACCCTGGTTTCGGCCACTGGATGAGTAAAATCGCAATTTTGGCCTTAACAAACCAGTTTCGTTACGCAATTTCAGGACAGGAAAAGTAGTTTGTTTTGATTTTGTGTAAGTTTTTTATTTTCGGGCAGCCACGTAGATACCCGAAGGATACATACAAAGTGTTTTTCGATCCGCATCGTGAAATGTAAATTTTGGTCCTAACAAAGAAATTTAAGAAATTTTGATTTTTTAGGCCATCCAGGAGGACATCCACCTCACCCGGTGGCACTACCCCAGGAATTTGTGTTGGGGTGGGTAAAATCGCAATTTTGATTCTAACAAACAGAATTACTCCTACAAGTTTGCCTATGATAAAAGGGTTTGTTTTTAAATTTGACGAATTTTTAATTCTTTTGGTCATCCAGGGGACATCCACCTGGCCAGGTGGTAACTACCCCAGGAATTTGTTTTTGGGTGGGTGAAATCGCAACTTTGTTTCTAACAAACCCAATTCCCTGCAAAATTTAAAACCGGAGAAAATGGTTTATTTCTTATTTTTGGGAATTTCATTTTTGAGGTTTGGGTTTGGTTTGGGGCGTCTCTAGGGCGAATTGAGGGCATTTGGGCTGTATTGGGATGGTTCGGACACAATCTAAAAACTTTCGAAAAAAAACTCAAAAAATGCCTTGGTCCCCCCTGTTGTTTGAAAGAAATTCAATTTTATCGAAATCGATAAAAAAATTTTATCGATTTTTTATCGATTTTTGCTATGACATAACGCCAAAGGCCATTTTATCGATTATCGATAAATTTATCGATTTGTCACACCATGAAAATATTACTTTGGTTTACAAGATTTTGATTTCGATCTTTCCTAATAAAATACATTTGCTAAAGTTTATACCGTATTCTCTCTAATAGAACCACATGTGGTTCTATTTTTCAACCTCTCTTGTGGGTGTTATTCTATTAGAGAGTGTGGTTCTCATAGAGCGTGTAGTTCTATTTTTTAACCCTCTCAAGATATCCAAGCATTGCATACACGCATAAGTTCTTTATTTACCACCAGTGTTGTGAATCCATCAGGCATCAGCTCACGACCCTGGCACTGACTCCGAAAATTTTGTCACTGGCACCAGCTCACGGCACCGACCGAAATTTTTGGCGCCGATGTAATTTTTATTCTTTTTAGAATTTCGGCAGCGGCACCGATTTACGGCACCGACCTCTAAAAATCCGGCACCGGCTCACGGCACGAACTCCAAGAATTTGAGCACCGGCACCAGCTCACAGCACCCGTGCGGTGCCGTGAGATGCCGGTGCCAACACTGTGCACAACAAAACTAATCAAGAACACTATAGAAAAAAACAAGAAAACGCACTTTGGCCTTAGTAAAAAACTGCAATTTTGAACGATTTTTTTCTGCAGCATTCTCTGTGGTTAAAATGTTAAGGGGTGTGGTTCTATTAGAGAGTGTGGTTCTATTAAAGAGAATACGGTAAATGCACTAATAAAAACTACTGAGAATGGGAGAATTTTATTAGTGTTGAAAAAGTCGTCTTTTATTTCAATATTTCGAATTCTTCTTTCGAATTATTATACAGTCGACTCTCGATTTAAGGACACCCCCAAAAGTTCGTTCCCCAGCTGGGCCCGACACTTTTTTTAGCTCGATTTTCGAAGCTTTTCTAAAATTCTGTTTTGAAAGTCTGGTCGCAAATATCGCAACGGTGTCGATTTTGCCGATCGTTTTTCAAAATCCAAAAACTTTTTCTTCTAAAAAGCAAACCCTCGATTTAAGGACAGAGATTGGACAGAGATTTTAGAAAAAGCCTGTCCTTAAATCGAGGTTTTGCTTTTTTAGAAAAAAAAGTTCCTGGATTTTGAAAAACGATCGGCAAAATCGGCATCCTTGCGATATTTACAACCAGGCTGTCAAAACAGAATTTTAAAAAAGCTTCGAAAATCGAGCTGAAAAAAGTGTTGGACCCAGCTGGGGAACGAACTTTTGGGGATGTCCTTAAATCGAGAGTCGACTGTAGCTCGAAATCCTCTCAAGACCAAAAATCTACGAATAAAAAGAAAAATATTTATCGTCTTGAGAAGAATTCAAAATATGACAGTAGTTTAAGAGTTACGTTTAAGAGCAGTTTCACAAGCCAATCGAGCACGATGATCACAAATCTGCTGTCAGAATTTCAGGTTTGCTTTGTAGAAAAAAATTTCACGTCGAAATATGAAGAGAGTTAGGACGACTAGCTAACTTTAAATATCATTATTGGCATCTCTCTACTTCATTCACAGGAAAATCTATATTCCCTTTGAAAGCTTATGAGTAGGGCAACCTGATACCATAAAATTAAGTTTAATCAGTCAAAAAAAATTGATAAAAATCGATTTTTATGAGAAAAAGTCGAGTTTTGAAAAGGCTTTCTTTTCATTATTAACACTGTTATTCTAACTTTGCGATCATCACCGGCGCATGTAATACCTTATCAAAAAGTCCATCATCTGGGCTTTTAAACGCGTCGGACTCTCGGTACGGCTCCAGGTTCAAAGTTAGAAATAATCGCTCTTAAATTTTGCATGGAAATGAAAGATTAATTAGAAAACTATTTTCCGCATTTTCGGCGGTCCCCCGCGATTTCAAAAACTCGAAATTGTCATTGTCATTTACGGCGGCGGTTCTTCAAAAGGTTATGCAACTTGATAAGCAAAGCAATATGTAAAATTCGAATCCGAGCGAGACTAAAGTGATTTGGTCAATAATGTTTTCGAATTTTTTTTATTTGAATTTATTTATTTTTTTCAAATAATGAACCAGTCGACCCTGACGTTGCATATTGGACGAGTTAAGTAGTGTTTAAGTAGTTTAAGTAGTTAAGCAGTGGGAGTTACTAAGTAACTCCCACTGCTCTACAGCTCCTTGTTGAAAGATTGTGCTCTTGATTCACTAATACGATATTTCTTCTAATACAAGCCCTCTCTTAACTTTGAAGGTCTGGGCATCAGGGCAAAAAAAATTTGTTTGATACATTTTCTTAACTCCCACGAGTTCTATCTATTCCTTTTTTTATATTTTGGTTGAGCAGCCAAAAATCTGGAGATCGCATTCCAAATTTTCAGATTTTTAGGGGCCCGAAAAATAGAAGCCCGATGCTTATATTAGATGAAATACGGTGAATAAAGTTTTAACTGAAAATGTTCACAAGAAAAAATATTCGAAAACATTATTGACCAAATAAGGTTGGTCCCGCGCGAAACCGAATATCACAAATTTCTGTGCTCATCAAGCTTAATGGCCCTTTAATGTAAGTGTAAATGTAAGGGATCTTGACGATACCAAAACATTTAAAATTACATTTAAGTTTGTTAACGAGCCATAATAATCACCCATCTTGGACGTTGAGTGTATAAATATTATGCCAGGAATTTTAAGAGCTATGAACTCTACTGATTCCAATATATTTTCACTGATTCAGCCATCATTTTCAAAAAGACAAAGAATGTCACTGACCTTTCAAAAGGCTTATACTTTTTTCTACTACATGGTTTACCAAAATTACAGCAGCATCAATAGAAAAATTTGTCAGGGCTTCCGCGCACCAGTCAAACCGCTACCCCCCATCCCAAAAAAATTTTTGAGGTTTCAGACATCAATTATTTTATCTCAAGCCTAAGCAAAAAAGCACTAATTCAAACGAGTGTGAAAAATGCTGTAGTAATTTTGATTAACCTTGTAGATTTATTTATTTTTTGTATCAATTTTTTTTGGTCTTGTTTACCTTAACTTTCTGAACTTTTTCACTAAGTAATAACACCATTGTGTAGCCCTGCGATTCTCTTGATTATTTCGGATGATTCACCATTTGTCTCCAAACACTTGTCAGGTCATTTGAGAAGTTGACCAGCATTTTGGTCATTTTTACTGGTCAAATGTTTTATTGAATTTCGAACGTTACGGTAACATCTTTCCACCATCATGTAGCGCAGCTCAAGAGATACAAAATTCACTTTACTTGAGTGTTGATATATGGCTTTTTGGGAAAAATAGATTTTCTGAAAAAATGGCCAAAATTTAAAAAATTTGGAAAAACTTGAATGTTGGCCATTCTTACAGAAAATTTGGTATTGTCAACTTTCAATATTTGTTTTTCAAAAAGTAAGCGATTTAAAAACGATTAATAGTTATGCATCAACCCAATAAGTGCAAAAAAGTTGTTGCCCATTTTAAATGTCAGTAATATTTTTCGCATTCAAGTGGATTTTTTTTTGAACACTCCAAATAGACAAGATAAACCAATATTTTGAACAAGTTGGAAAATAGTCTCACATTAAGGTAGACACATGAAAAAAACAGAGATACAGAATCAGACATGACAACTTTATTAGCAAAAATGGTCAACAAGGTATAGCAACGGAAAATAAATATACATTTCTGGTCATTAAGCAGACGCTGACCTAGATTGATATTTGTCTAGGTTGATATAGATATTTCAATTGCTTATTATTGTACAGTTGGATGGCTGTTCGAACACGATTTCTAGAATCCATAAATCTTATATCTCTGCAAATATCCACGGTATCAGCAAAAAAGAACGCATGCGAAATACGATCCTTAATTGAATTCAATAATTAAGCAAGATAAAAACAATAATATGAAAACTACCACAGCGTCGATGAAAATTTTTTCAGACCCAACAGTGCTGTTCAACTTGAAGAATACGCCTACCTTAGGCAGTCCAGCATTTATGTCCGAAATAGCGAAGCCTAGTAATCTGTCGGCCTAAAAAATCATAGATTGAAAGCAGGAGAGTGACAACGTGATTTAAGACCTCAGAAGTGGAGGCCAAAATAGCTGTGTGCATCCTACGAGAAGTGCACAGAAGGGGCGGAATCGAAGAAAATGGAAGGAATTTTACCACTCAAAGAGTATTTCTGTGGGCAGCATACTGATTTTCATAGTAAATATGTGATGGAAATTGTATTAATTTCAGAACAGCTAAGCTTATCTTATCGAATTGTGAAAAAATGATTTTTTTTTGAATAGCTGTGATTACTTGACAAAAAAGGCAGATATTATTTGGGGTAATGAAAAAATGCTATTGTTCAACATCAAGTAACACTGTTACAGTACTAGCATACTTTACGAATTTTCAAAATCTCAGCTAATTTTTGCTTGGAACACGGCGAAATTCGGTTCTGATAACTATATAGAGACTCGATTGTATTTCTCAAGTTTATAGAAAAACAAATTATTTTTAAAAAATCCACTAGTGCAATAAACTTTTTTTTCTTATAAAAAGTCTATGTTTTTAACACAATCCACAAGTGACTGGGCAGTTCTGGAACTTCATTCCTAGTGGATAGTCTAAGCTATTGCAAAACCCGTTGGCATTCCATCGGTCACAACTGCAACACAAACATAATTTTTTCGACATTTTTCGCCAAAATATTTTGTAAATTAACTAACTCAGCCTTGCTTATGTCTTGACATACAGTGTTAGGCAGCCTGCAACCAGCACAAGTCTTTGTACATTCTGTAGTCATCAAACTTTTGTAAAACTAAAATCGACTTACATTCAAAATTCTATTTTTCACAACAAAGGCTTACTTGGTTGTCACAAAGTAAAATATTTGTTGCACAGTTATCACTGGTGTCTTTGCAATTTGCATCTGCAAAATTTTCATTTTTTGGATAAAGGATACATATCGTATTCTCTATAATAGACGGACCTACCCCTGCGTTAAAAATCGTGTTTGTGGCATTGCGTTTTTGACCTACTTTTTGAAAACTTTTCTCAGGCAAGTTATGCCTACATTTGTAGCCACTTAGATGAGCTACAAAATGAGGTATAGCTTGCCTGGGAGAAGTTTAAAAAAGTGGGTGAAAAACGCAATGCCGCAAACACAATTTTGAATTGAGGGGTAGGGAGTTTATTAGAGAGAATACGGTATTACAAAGTTTCGCCAAAATATCCGGAAATTTCGCCAACCTAAAAAAATCAACAAGAAACTTTAGTTTGTGAGTTTGTTGATTCGAAGCCTTTTCATTCTTGTTTCCCGATACGCCTTTAAACTAGGATGGATCAGAGACAACGTTTACAAGCAATCATTCATCAGTTTTTTGCATGTTTCAGAAATTTTTCGCAAAATAACCAAATCGTAGTATACATCCCTCACCCGAACACACAACACACCCCGTGGCCAGTTTGCCTTGGCCCTCCTAGCTGATTTTTTATAAAGTTTTTTAAAAGCTTTTTTATTTATTTTTACTGGTTTCGACAAAACTTTATTGACTTTTGTTCAAAAAAAATCAGCTTTGGAAACTAAGGCAAACTGACTAGGGGGTGAGTATTGGGATTGAGCCCATACTCCAAATCGATCTACTTCGTTTTTGCGGTTAGCCCAAGAATACGAAAATGTCTGTTAGACAAACTTTGGTAGGGTAGTGCTTTTTTAAGATTATTGATGACTTCGTAAGAGAATTCGTTGCATTTGTAAATAAACCGTTGTGTTACCTACTTTTTAAACAAGAAAAAAAAGATCTCGAAAAACACAAACTGAAAAATTTTGGATCACAAACAATTAAAGAATTATAGTAGCAATGTATTTTCACGACCGCTCTTTTATAAACTACATCTATGAGTTAATGCTGTTAAAAATTAGAATCCACAAAAACCTGTTATCTATTGACGATATTTTTGAAATCGAAAAAAAATCTAAAAAATTTTCTGGCTATATTTTAAAAGTCTTTCTAATTAAAAAGTTGGACCTTATTCGGTTTGGGGGCCACCAATTTTTTCGACATATATATTTTTTAAAAAATTTAGAATTTTCATATGTTGATTATGATAATCATAGCAACTTTGATAATACTTGTAAGTAATTATAAAAATCGTGCTGATTAAGGTGATGGTGGTCAATGTAATCACCATATTCAAGTAAATCATTATATAAAAAGATGACACACCTCCCCCCCACCAACCGAAGAAGGTCCAAAAATTATTTAAAAATACCAATAGGGATTTTTCCAGTTGTTGTACCACCAGTTATTGCAGGGATAGCGGGCTTTAGCTTGTCACAAGCGTTACAAGTCTTAGGGCAAATTCTCTCCATCCTATCTTTGAATTCAGCCACAGTGCACAATTTCGCAAAGTCGGGGTCTTTGCAGTCTTCCTTAGTGTCTCTAAAATATTTTCTGTTAGTAAGCTCTATTTTTTATACTCTAAATAACAAACAAGCAAGGAATAAGCGCTGATCCATCTGGGTTTCTGTACTTATCACAAGTACCACAAGTTTTCGGACATTTTTGCTCCATTATGGTTCTCAAGGCAGCAATAGGTGACTTGCAATCGTTTTTTTTCGCTTCACAAGGAAAATTTTTGCTTGAATCTGGGACGAAAATAAAATTACTTAAACAACCATGGTTTTTTCACGCAATGGCATGTGCAAAATTTGAATTGGCGGGGGACACTTCTCTTCAGTCTGGCACTCTACTCTTTGGAGTAATGTCGAATGACTCAAAAGAGTACACTGATAGACGAAAGAGAAGTGTCCCCTGCCAATTGAAATTTTGTGTGTGCCGCTGCGCGCAAAAACCATGGCCTTTAAAAGACCATCGCAGTTGATGACAATGACGTTTTCGAGTTCTTGAATTCGCGGCGGACAGCTCTTTTATTTCGAAAATATTTTCCGAATTACTTTTTTTTACCATAAAAATTGTTCAAAATTATGAACTATCCACTAGTCGAGCACAAGGTGGCTTGTCAATGCCAGATCGGATGACTTAGCCGACTTCCACTTAGCTACAAGCTTTTATGGCCTTGACTCGATTAGCCTCGTATAATACATAAAATTAAAAATTTTGATGCAAAAAAATACTTCAAAAAATATTTTCAGCATTTTCAGCTGTCCCACGCGAATTCAAAATCTCATTGTCATTAACGGCGATGGTCCTTTAAACTTTTATTGAAACCGTCTCGTATACAAGTCATATAAAAACTTCAAAATGACTGCTATTTTTTAGCTTGATTCGTGAACTTGTTCTGCTTCTAATCGTCAGAAAAACCTTTTAACGATTTTTCAGGAGAAAGAATCTTGGACTTGCAGCAAAATATTGGGATGAGAGCACTCGGATAAGTAAGACGTCGACGAAGCTAGCTATTATAGACAATACAGTAACATCAAATAAAGGCTAGCTTCTAATAACTCCGTTCTCTATCAAGCGGGTTAAAAGCATTAGAATATATTAGGTATGTGACTAGTGTTACGCGGGACTGAAATCGCAGCTTTTTAACAGAAAATATAAACCTGGATTTTCGCAATTACGGTCGTCGCGAAGACAGCATTTATAACAGGTTTGAGCACATTTGAGAGATTCTTTGGCAAGTGCTTGAAAAAATTCATTAATAAATATTAACTTTTGGCGAAGCTAGGGTCACATTTAATATAGCGACCTTTCATTACGCGATATTTTATTTGTTTTCTCTGACTCTTTCTGGACATTTCGAAAAAAATTTTACTATCTGGGCCGGTACTCACCATCTTTACCTCTACCTTTTACCCTTACCTCTACCTTCAACTTTATCCTCGAAAGCACAATCAACTGCATATGATTTATTCCAATCCGCAACAACAGACAACACTATTTAGCGCGTAAAGTAACGATTAACAATAGAATTTCTCATATTTGATCCAGTACTAATTCTGTCATCCGCATTGACCTCCTCCGGTGGTTGTTCGTCTAGCATGTCTTCATCGTTCTCATCGGATACTCCTCGCAAGCGGCAAATGTTGGGCAAAATACGAGAAGCAGTGCAAGATTAATAAAACGAGCAAATCTCAACAAAGAGCACACAACAATGAAAAATGAACATCAAAATCGTGTTCAGCGACACACAATTACTCTAGAAATACGTTGCGAGACAAAAATTTAAAAATCGAGATGAGGGTAAAATTTTTACCCTGCTACCACCCATGGTAAAAATATGCCTTGGTCCCCCTGTTGTTTTTTTACCCTTACCTCTACCTCTACCTTTACCTCTAAGTATGGTGAGTACAGGTAGAGGTAAGGGTAAAAGGTAAGGGTAAAAGTTAGAGGTAAAGGTAAGGGTAAAAATTATGGTGAGTACGGGTAGAGGTAAGGGTAGAGGTAAGGGTAAAAGGTAAGGGTAAAAAGATGGTGAGTACCGGAAATGTTGGCCCAGATGGTAAAAACTTTATTTGAAATATCTGAAAAAAAAGAGAAAATGAATGAAATATCTCGAAATGTAATGTCGCGATATGAAATGTGACCCTACCTTTGGAAAAATAGCACTTTCAAGCTTGTAGACCAAAGGAGATTAACCGAAAATCAGAAAATGTCAAAATACGCTTGAATAAATACTCAAACAGTTAAAACATTTTAGTTGTGCCATACTTTAAACACAATTTACCTGGTTTTACACAGAATAATGGAATTTTATCACGTCCATGTGCGTTTGCTTTTAACACCAAATCAGTGCTTGGAAAGGTGTTTGAACATATGTTTCCATTAGGATCAAATTCACTGTCATCTACACAGCCTGTGTTATCATTATCCCCTTTATTAGCTACTGTGTCATAACAATATTCAGCTTTTAAACAGCCTTTACTACATAATTTAACGATGTAATGAGGAGAACAAAAAAAACAAAAGAAGAAGGCACATTAGTCAGTAACATTTCTCGACTCACTTTGTGAAGTTGTACTTAATTACTTCTTTTTATATACTCATATAAAAGTTGAACAAAAAGTCTATTTTCAGCAAGGCTTTTAAAATTTTTTAACAAAGAAAATTTTTATTTCAAACAATTTTTAAAATCCAACCTTTTAAATGTGTTACTATAAAAAATAAAGCAAGTTTGTTTGTTTTGGAATAACAAGAGAAAGCTTTGTCTGCATTCATATGGGAAATGAGTATTTTAATTTTTGAATTTGAATTTTTGAAGGGCTCATGTTCGTGGTTTATTTAAAGATTTTTACGTCAATTTAGACCCCATAGTTTAAAAATTCACAAGATTTCATGAGTGAGAATTGTTGAATACCTTGAATACCTGAATACCTTAATTCCCGCCCTCCAGGACAATTACAGAGTTTCCTATGGAAACATAATTCCAGTATAGTGCCAGTAATAGTTGAATTCAAACCGTTTCTGTCTCGTCACGACAAAAGCGAGAAAGGGCATTCAATTGAAAGAAAGGACAGTCTGAAACATGTATGTACGAGCAATGCCGCTACTCTCCATTTTTTCCCTCCATTTTTTAGTCACCGCCGCTGTCTTCGCAGCTTGTTTGAGCCTTCAAAAGTTTTTATTTATTTTTCGCGTTACAAAACTGCTTTACAAAGTAACAAAGCACTTAGATTGCAGAAAAGATGGCTTTACGGTACTAAAAAAATATTCGTCAACAAAATGGTATTCGTCAATCGCTGGTATGATATTATAAAATATGCTCAGGACAAGATTCTAATTGCAAAAGAATAATTTTATTTAACTTCCATTCATGAAACATCGCATTCGCGCTGGAAACAGGCTGAAAGATTCCGACATATCGGAAGAAATCGAGAAAAGGGACAAAGAAAAAGAAAAGAGTTGTATTCTTATGAATAGCATCAATTTGATGCGGCATCGAATTGTCCGGCATCAAGATGGGCGGCATCAAATTGTCCGGCATCAAAATGTCCGCGGAATCAAAACGTCACGTACCGAGTCTACCTTGGTCACCCAAAGCAAAAAGTCAAATTTGGGTCAACTTTTTTTTCAGAAATTTTTATGTGTTTTCTGAACGACTCAGCCCTTGTTACGTCGAAAAAACATCATTTAAAATGGTTTTGAGCTAGGGTCTCACTGCGGGACCCATACCAGGCAGTTCAGTCTTTCAATTTCCAAGTCTTTTAAACAAAAAATTTACAAAATTAAGAAAAATGGCTGAAAGAAAAAATACCTAGCTTCTGATGTGAAAAAATTCTGATTCAGTTTTTTTCACTACATTACAAATCGATAGAAGCTACCGTATATTCTCTATTAATTCTCTATTACCCCCACTCTCTATTAATCCCCCACCATACGGACCTCATATCTCAGTCTAGAGCAAACATTTCACAAATCTGTTTTTTACGTTTTCTTAATTAGCACGAGCTCTCCTGATTGCACTTTACAGATCTTGGTCGATTGCCCAAAAATCTTGAAATCGATCTCAAATTTTTCCGATTTTTTAGGGGTTGAAAAATAATCACCCATGGGGGATTAATAGAGAATATACGGTATAAGCTTTAGTCTATAATCAGGTCGTTTCTTCGCCTTGGCGTTCTATTGATTTTTCAAAGATTAGGCTAGATTTGGCCAGCGTATATTAGGGTGGACTTAAACAAAAGTTAAAAATATATTTAGCCAGCCCTTGCCCAAGCCTAAAAACTACAAAAAGGCAAAAAACGACTAGATGAAAGACTAGGGCCAAGATATTGATGTTGCTTTAAAAACTTTAATAAGCGATATTTAAAGTATGTAAAGTTGCTGCATAAATAACATCTAAGTGCACATTTTGCAATATTTGCCACACTGGTCCAGTCTCATTTTTCTGGAGTAGGCCGTGTTGTTGCAAAAGCCATCGGCATCCCATTTAGCGCAACTAAAACAAAATATTAATTGAGTTATTTACACACTTTCTATTTCTAATTTAACTCACTCATCCGAGTTCATATCCTTGCAAACGTAGTTAGTAGGAATGCACCATCCACAACTTAGTTGGCAGTCTGTTTTCATAAGAGCCTTGTAAAACTAAATTGGATTGGATTTTCGATTGTTAAAGGACCATTGCCGTCACCGACAACAAGAATTTCAAATGTTTGAGTGCGCGCGGGACACTTTTTTATTCCGAAAATATTCAGAATTATTTTTTAATAAAGTTATAATTACATCATTAAAAAAGGGTGTACGGTCAGTTCGCCACGATCAGTTTGCCATGCTTTTCAAAGCGGTCAGTTCGCCATGATTTTTCGCAGTTATCTCCCCAATCAATGTTTTCTCCCCAATCAATGTTCTAAAAGTGTTCCCAAACACCCTTTATCGACTGAGTATAATCTCCGAAGCTCAAAAAAGACATTATTTTTGGGTTCTGGTGTATGAAAAATTAAGTTTAAGAGTTAATTAAAAGTATCGTTTTTAGGCAATTTTTAAGGGAAAAAGGGCTGTTAGGGGATGGAAAGGGACAAAATATGGGCAACTTCTGATTGAAAAGCAAGATGTTGAACATAGTTTTGTTGACTGGGACCTACCGCATATACAGGGTGGCCAAAATTTTTGCCGGAAAGAAAGCAGACGCACAACTGAATGTACCCACTAATTTTTTCATTTGTTCATTCATTTTTTTCGAGCACTTGTAGCCTTTTTTATCTATCATTAGCAAATGAGAGCTTGTTAAAAAGCCTAAAGAAAGAGCTTTCAAATGGTATATTACATTAGCAAGAGTAAGCATAAAAATTAATTTTAAATTTTTCTTTAGAAAAATGCAGGATAAATCTGAATCAACCCAATAAATTAGTTGTTTTTTATTCTTCAAGTTCGTTGTTATCTTTGTTGTTGTTTTGATGAACGATATTATGCATGTCCACTGTTAACTAAATGCCTTCAGTGTTGTCTTCAAAATAAAAAAGATCTCGTCGAAATATAGTCAAGTAAAAAAGATATGAGCAAAACAAATCCCGGCAAAAATTTGGGCCACCCGGTAGAAACTCTAGTATGCAAGGTTTTTTATGCATCCAGAATATTTTCGGAATAAAAAGTAAATTCATATCTAAAGCAATAACACATTCGAAAACATTGTGCCAAAAATTATTGGAGTAAAAAAAGTGTCCCGCGCGCATTCAAACATTTGAAATTCTCGTTGTCGGCGACGGCAATGTTCGTTTAACAGAATTCGGTTGGCCAGTCAATTTTTGTGAGCACTAGAAATATATCCACAAAAAACGCAAATATTATAAACTTAAACCCTTGAGGACTATTATTAGCTCTAAAAACGATAGAAACTCTAAAAAAGCTCTTTTGTAATTTGTTTTTCAAATCTTCAAACATCGGCAAATTTTCAGGTGTCTGCACAATTTTTTGTTGTTGAAACGTGTGTTATTTAAGGAGTGTGTTCTTTACTTTAGCCGATAGAAAGTTGGGTTTTCGAAGGAGGTCCTTCAACCGAAAAAGTCCTAAAATAACTTTTATTATTTACCGTGTTCTCACATAAATCTTTCTGAGTATCACAGTTAGTTGCTACATCCTTGCAATCGGCAGCTGAAATTGAAATTTTTCGATTGATTTTGGCTAAATTTACAATGTCAGACTTCTAGGAACAGGGTCAGTTGTAGCACCAGTGCCAGAGCAATCTCCACAAGTCTCAGGGCATAGTTGGCGAGTAGCAGCTTTAGTGATAGGGTTGGCATCATTGCAACTGTCTTTCAAATCCGGGCATATTTTGTTGTTGTCTCTGTAACCAGATAATTGGGTTGACTACATAGGCGAAAAGGCTGAATAAGGCTAAAAAAATCCTGACGGTGGGGGCGGGGGTCTAAATAAGTGAAAAAAGCTAAATAAGGCTAAAAAAACTAAAAAAAGACTGAAAAAAATCCCGACGGGTGGGGGCTATAGCCCAGCTGACCCAAAGTTTTTGGAAGCCGTTCAAAACGTTAGATTTCTTCAAATAACCCTAAAGCATTTTTTTCAACAAATGTTAGTCACCTTACTTAAAGTGTAAAAAATCATTCAAAGCGAAAAGCATCTTATGCCCTTATTTGTTGTAAATTAAATTAAACTGACTTGCATCTAGGCACTCCAGTAAGATCACACAAGCCACAAGTGTGTGGACACATGTCCACCATTACATCCTTCAACGTCACGCACTTATCCTTATTAGTATCACAAAAAGTGAAATTTTCTTCTAAACATTAGTTTTGAACCCTAGGGCGCCCACGTTGTTTTTGGTCGAAAAATATGTGGCAATTGTTTTTACTCAACAAGGGAATTTTCGAACGGTTCCTATAAGGTTCCTATAAGAATTTTAGAGCCTGCTGAGCACGAATATCACAAAATCGGACCTCCAAACATAAGTGCAATGCCCTCAAAAAGACCAATTTTCGTGATGACTCATCTCCAGGTTTTATCCCTCCTATCCTATATTGTGTACCGATTTTTGAGCTTGTTCCCCTGGGATTTAAAAAAAAGTATTTTCTCCAAAAGTCTCAAAAACTATTTCTTTTCACTTTCAAATCATTTTCAGCAAAAAAAATTTTTTTTGTACAAAAATTCCAAAAATTTTTTTTTCTTGGTCCTCCAAGGTAATTTTTTTTGGATATTTTCAAACAGACTTAAAAACAGAATACCGTATATTCTCGATTAGAAGGCCCCTCTCTATTAGAAGGCCCCTCTCTAATAGAAGGCCTCCTTTGAGGACCTATATATCAGCCTAGAAAAAGAAATTCGCAAATCTGTTTTTCGCGTTTTCTTAGTTAGCACGAGCTTACCTGATTCCACTTTTAAAATTTTGGTTGAGCACGCAAAATCTCAAAATTGACCCAAATTTTTTCCGACTTTTTTAGGGTTGAAAAATAGAAGGCCCGGGCCTTCTAATAGAGAATATACAGTAGAGGTGTTGATAGTTGACTGTTTACATTTACGCATTTACATCTTATGCAGCCCAAAATAGTTTTTTGATCATAGAAATTCAGCATATTTTCTCAAAATAGTAACATATAAACACTTTTACAAAAGTCAATTTGTAGGGATTGAAGTATAATACCAAGTAAAAGTCATGAAATTCATTATAACAACACCCCGCAACCAAAACAGACCACTCCCCGCCTTACCCCCCATCCTGTCCAATTCGCACCGGAATACACCACAAATTCCTCTGTCAGTACAGTCAAACCTCGATAATCCGCCACCCATGGGACCGATCCGAGGGTGGCGGATTATCGAGGTGGCGGTTTAGCGGGGGTAAACTTTGTTGAGTTTCTCAGACGGCCAACCAAATCGGGCTTATCGAGGGTGGCGGTTTAGCGGGGTGGCGGATTATCGAGGTTTGACTGTATAACAATATTTATGAATAATGCCTTAACGTGGACGCCTAGAGTAAAGCTTAGCTACTTCTGCTGTTAAGGCCAGCACCTCAAGATTTACTTTATTCACCCTGTTTTTTGTGTGCTTAGGTTTGTGCGCCTATCTTAGGCCAGCACACTTTAGGAAGTACTTCAACATATTTTTTTTAGTTTTTGTCGTTCAGGAAAGATGCTTGCCTTACTTTAAGCAAAAGCCAAAAACAAGAGAATAAGAAAATCGACTCTATTTGTGTGGATACATGTCGGTGGTGTCTCCGAAAAAATATTCCTTGGTCCCCTGTGTTGATCTGTTGAGGGGACTCCTCTTAGTCCTCTCTGTTGAATATCAACAGTTGAGACGAAGGCATATTTTTCAGAGGCCCTATAAACACACACAGAGCCGGAAAATTTGCTTTTTGTTTTTTTGGGTACTGGTCATAACAGCAGTTGTAAATCAAAAAATTCATTTCAAAATCAATAGCTCACTATCTAGACAGTCATATTTTGGTCTTTCACAACACAATCTGCAGGTTTTGGCGCATTTTAAGGCATCTTCAGCCCATACTAAAAAATATATAAATTAACAGTACAGTATTTTTTCCCTTACTATCTTCTGTGCATGCTGTATCTCTAGCAGGTTCTTTGTCAACATCAGTATTAGGTGTTACAACTGGAAATTGATTAGTGCAGGCATCTGTAGGGAAATATCTTCGCAGTCCTCTGGATGAAATTGTTTGCCGTTTTCAAAGCAGCGCTCTCCATCACCATAAGCAATTGGGTTAAAGCTAGTAGAAAAAATGAAAACAGACAGAACACAACTAAGAGAAATCATTGCTGCCAAAAATTCAGTATCTAACACTATAAGAAAAATTGAAACTTATAAATGAAATTTTGGAGACATTAAATCTTGAGCTGTGGCTTAATAATTCCAGATTTTGTGTTTGCAATGCGCTTATTTTGGCTGAAAAAAGTTTTTTTGCTTAAAACTCAAGACAATCCATGAGCAATTTGTTTGTGCTATGAAAACTTATGATACAAAAAGGGTCTTTCAGCCGAATATTTTTGTTGACTCCTTTTGCTGCTTTAAACAAACAAAAGCTTTTGCTAGAAAAAATGAGCTGTATTTTTATTTATAGCTTTCCAATATTAAAATAATACCTAGGTCTCCATCCGTGGTGTATTTTTTGCGATTTCTCGCTCCGACTCTGGCTCTAAAATCTTAGTTAGAAAAATTTTGCTCCGGCTCTTGATCCGAACGAGAGTCAGAACCAGAAAATTATACGTACATATTCTTTATACGCATGTAAAATATGAACATATAGTTTGATTTTTCAACTAGGTTTCTAACAAAACAAGGCCAAGAATTTAATTTGAGGCTTAGTTTTGTTAGAAACCAAGTTGAAAAGTCCGTACAGAAGTTTAGTGATTGGGAGAAAAATTTGAATTGGCGGGACCCAACTGCTCTCTAAATCACTGTTGAATTTATCTCGTCGACTTCAAACGGTCAATACTGTTGCAAAAAAAGAGCAATGCCCACTGCATAGCTGCACGAGCGCCAGCGCCGGCGCCCGGCGCTTTTTAAGCGCCGGGCGCCGATTTTGCGATTTTGCTTTGCGATATGCCAACAGCTACTAAATAGCAAGACTATGTTGGTATACAATTCTGCCCTGATAAATATTTGATATGGAATAAAAAATGTTGAAAATTATGTCAATAATTTGTAGAAAAGCCGCTTTTGAGTGCGCCGGCGCTTTTTACGGCGCCAGCAAAATCGCGCCGGCGCTGGCGCCGGCGCGATTTTTTCTTCGTTCAAAAAACCGGCGCTGGCGCTTTTTCCGGCGCTGGCGCTCAATTTTGAAAATTGCCGGCGCCGGCGCTGGCGCTATTTTTGGACAGCGTGCAGCTATGGCCTACTGCAGCTGATTAACCGTCCCCTGTCGAGATAATGAGCATGTATAAGGTGATACAATTTTTTATTTTTGGTATTTATTCTGAAAAACATACTTTTCTGTCTTTGTATATGTTAATTTCTGGCGCTTTTGTTATATACCCCCCCCCCCCAATAATTTAGGCTTTGGCTTAGGCCCGTAAGCTTAGGCTCACAGCCTAGCCATTACTAACAAAGGCTGAGCACACGTTTTGTTTGAAAAATGATGGTTTAAGGGGGCGTATGTTATAGTAGCTTTTTTGGGGAGTGGGGGGGTTATATGACACTAGCGCCGAATTTTTATTTTTCTACTGCTCAGTCTCCAAAAACCCTATTGTCACACCAGAACCGAATATACATGTAACAACAACCAGATCCAATTTTTGACATTTCTTTATTTTTTTAGATTACACATACAACTTTGAAAGAATCGGTTAAAATTCAGAGTCTGCCTGTTGAAATCATGGTAACTTGCACTGTCATATTTTTTCTAGTAGTCCTTATCTGTTTTAAAGACTGATATCTTCGAAATGCTGGACTGCGAAACAAGAGTTCGAGTTGAAAGAGTATGCCGCAGATGGAGGGCTATTTTACTGAAACATAATTGGCGAAAAATGACTTCATTCAATAGTTCATCTTTCTCGTCCTTGTTCGGAAATTTCAAGGTAAACTTCAAATTTTTTAGTGTAAGGCCTAATTAGCCTTTTGTTGCCTCTAACAGGGAAGGGACCCTGACTGTGATCTGGGAACTTTGATGAAAAAAATTTTCGGCGTATTTTTATATATGTCAAGATCGTAGTGCTTTTGTGTAGCGCAGTTCAAGAGCTACAAGACTTTTTTACAGAATGATTTCTCAAAATTTGAATGTTAAGATATGGCCGTGTGAAAAAATCAATTTCTTTGAAAAATAACGAAAGTTGGTAAACTTGAATTTCAGTCATTGAAAAAAAGATTTTTTTCAGAAGGCCATATCTCAGCACTCAGATTTTCAAAAATCATTATGTAAATTGGGCTTTGTAGCTCTTGAACTGTGCTACACGAAAGTACCAAGATTTTGACATAACGCTTGATATCAAATTAAACTTGGATCACTCAAATTAATGAAAATGCTTGTCACCTTCTCAAAATAACCTCACATATCTTTTAAGCCTTTTAAGTACTATTCTTAAATATTCCAAAAAACTTTATATGGCATTTGGAAGAGGAACGAAACTGCTACAATGTCACATCAAAAGATTTCCGATATGATAATAAAAAAATGAGAAAATATAAGGCTTTGAGAATCGGTGCAGTACTTTTGCCGCGCCCGTTATATACAGCTTTTGTTGGAATATTTTAAGAACAGTCCTCATCGGGGTCCAAACACATGTGATGTCATTTTAAGATGTTGTCAGGTATTTTCATCACTTTAAGTGATGAAGAATTAAAATCAGTATTCAGAGTTACGAAAATATTTAGAGATAAACTTCGGAAGGACATAGTCAACTTAAAAAAAATTGAAAATTTTTTGGATTTCTTCCGATTGCCGGCCCTTTTTTCTTCTAACCCCTGCTATAAACATAGCCATTCAATTCTAAAAAAAGGATGTAAATTTGGGTGGGATCTATTACAACAGCTTTAAATCCTGCTGGCAGTCACTTTTGAGCCGAATTCCAGCCAATCAGCTGCAGCATTTGGAGGGTGTTAGCTTTTATGGAATCGGTAGTCATCAGTGTTTGGAAAAGCCAAAGCCAAACCTTGCGTTTGCGTTGGCTTTGCGTTTGGCTTTGGCTTTTCCAAACACTGGTAGTCATGCTCAACTTTTGAAAATCGCTGAACGCTTTAGCTCTTTAAAAAGCGTTGAGATCCAAGACTACACAGCAGATGTAAGTAATAGTTTTTTCTTCAATATTATTTATGCGCTTTCATTTAAATCTTGTTTAATACAAGAAAGGATTGTCTATTTTTGCGAATTGGCCTGCGGCCTAAGTGGCCGCCCCCTCCAAAGAGTATTTTTCTCTAAGCCAACTTTTTTTTTCATTTTTCACCTATTCCACACCTTTTGCACGGACAATACCAAGTGTATCTGGCCCTTTCGTGGTCAAAGACCAGCACACTCCACATTGCAATGGATTGGGATGAAAAAAATCAAGGGAACCGAAAAAGGTAGGCTTAGAGGAAAATACTCTTTGGAGAAGGGCGGGCACTTGGGCTTTTGCGATTGGACGACTTATTTTTGTTTTTTTATCATATGAACTTGCATACCGTATTTCTTCTAATATATGGGCAGTCTCTGATAAACCGGCATCCTAAGAGGTGATCGGAAAATAAACGGGCAGTCTCCAATTAACGGGCACCGTACCACTTTGGCCCGTTTGTAGAATCCACCCGATTTTCAAAAAGCCCTAAATACTTGTTTTTTTTGCTGTTTTCCGGCTTGTGCTTCGAGATTAGGGGGTATTGTACAATTCAGCCATCACTTTTGTTAGATTTTCCCCATTTTTGTTGCTTGCTTACAAAAACAAAATTTGATCGAAAAAATAAGCGGGCGGTTTCTAATAGTCGGGCGGTCTCTAATAAACGGGCACCCCATGAGTTGGTTGGTAAATAAACGGGCATGCTCGTTTATAGAAGAGATACGGTTAGTTTTATAAATGTTCCCTATATATTAGCGGTCATTTTGAGTATTCAATGCATGCCGCCTAAAAATGTAGTTTCCGTAGGAACTTATAAAATTTTGTTGCACGACTCATCTTGGGCGGAGGTGTAGCAAAGCTTGACAAATCTGCCTTCACAGTTAAGCACACACATAATAAAAAAAATTGCGACAATAAAAAGTTTTTTCGTGAGAAGAAAAAGATTTGTCTTCCTGAATTTGTGAAGCACAAGTTGCCCTTTCTGATCGACTTAAAAACCTTTATTTACAGAAATGTTTTTTTGTAGGTCTTATCACTAACTGAATTTTCGACAAATGTTGCCTGCTTCAAAAACTACAGCTGACAAATTTCGAATTGAGAGAAGCGTCTTTTCGAAACTTGCCCTGCACACTTAAAAGTCTGAAGATGACACCGTGTAGTGGGATAGGCAACGCCAAAATTGCAGTAATCGGTGATAGATGCCATCAGTTGGAGTGCTTGGAACTGAATGCAATAGAAGAAAATTCTGATTTGGTCGCACTATTCTCCAACCTCAACCAGTAAGTCGTTCACTAAAAATCAATGGTATTGTATTTGTAATCTGACGCTCCCTAAGTGACAAAGTAACCTAATCAGCATTTTTAGACATATATTCTAAACAACTCGGATATATCATGTCAACAAAACTTGTGTAGAATTGAAAATTATATGAGAACTGGCGTTAAAGGGCCATTGCCGTCTCCTACAATGGCTGTCCACCACCAATTATAAAAAAATTCCTAATCATTGAACTTCTGTATGGATTTTTTTACTTGGTTTCTAACACGGCTATACTTAAAATTAAATTCAAGCCCTTGTTTTGTTAGAACCCAAGCTGAAAAATCCGTAAAGAATTTCAATGATTAGGCGAAAATTTTCGGATTGGTAGGGGAAATCTAGGAAGCGTGGCCATGGCCCTTTAAAGCGTTCTCCCCTTTTTTTCGAATGCGCGCTGTTTTATAAATAATTTTTTCCAGCTGTACAGTCCACTCACGGTTAAAGGACACTCAAGGACCTTCCAAAGTTCGTTCCCACCTTGGGTTCGACAATTTCTTTATTCCGATTTTTGAAATTTTTTGCCAGTTTTGTCAGTCTGGCCCCAAATATTGCAAGAATTACGATTTTCCCGATCGTTTTTCAGAAAAACAAATTTTTTTTCTATTTCTTTATTTTTTGAAAAAGAAAAAACTCGAGTTAAGGACAAATTTTTTTTGGAATTTTTTGAAAAATTCCTGTCCTTAAATCGATTTTTCGCTTTTTCGAGAGAAAAAATTATGAAATTCTAAAAATATCGTAAAAATTGTAATCCTTGCGATATTTGGGACCAGACTGTCTAAACACAGCTGGCGAAAAATTTAAAAAATCGGACTAAAAAAAAGTGTTGGACCCAAGATGGGAACGAACTTCTGTCCTTAAATCGAGAATGCACTGTATTTCACTATATTTTTAGGGTTGTCGAGGCCTCGGATTTTTTCGAGGCGAGGCCTCGATTCCTCGAACGCACCTCGAAATTTTCGAGGCCTCGCCTCGAACCTCGATCCTCGAAATCTTCGAGGCCTCGCCTCGCCTCGATCCTCGCCTCGAAAATTTCGAAACCTCGCCTCGAAAACTCGAAAATTTTGCATACACAACCGAAATGACTTTATTAGACCCAAAATACAGTAAATCTTCTAGCACATCATATCATCCTCTTTAAATAAAATATCAACTATTTCTTTTGGTTCATCTTGATTTGTTTCACTGGCTTTCTTCAAGATTTCATCCGCTAGATTAGCTTTGATGATTAGTAGATTAGAGGCAGCCTGTTTTGTTAGACGACACCTGAGCGAATTGGCAAAGAGAAGACTAGCCTTAGAAAAACACCTTTCAGAAGCCACACTTGAAATAGATATTGCCAAATATCTACGAGCCAGCACAGCAAGTTTCGGAAATCTCACATTGTTATTCATCCACCAATTGTACATGTCTTCGTGCCCTGGATGATCGGGTCTCGGTAAGGGGAGTCTCTTTTCGTTGAGGTATCGGTTAATTTCTTCCTAGATTTTATTCACTATTTTAGACACCAAAAAAAAACAAAGGTTAAACAAACCACGAATGCATCACCTCCTTCTAAAGTTTCTTGCACGAGCTCACCATCTCCTTCTTCCCAGAGCCCACTTGACGATTGCATTGGTGCTTGCGGGTTTGTAACAACTGATTTAGTAGCATCTTTTGACAGAAGCTCGACGATTTCTTGTTTGATGTACTCCCATTCACACTTTGGCATCACTGTTAGTCTAAGCAGATAAAGTTCATAAACCATTCAAATACATTAGCTAAAACATACTTGCAGCTTAATCGAAGATCAAGAAACGCGGCAATTCCCACCTCGGTCTGATTCAGTAGATCTTTTGTTCTGGCATCAAGGCTTTCATTCATATGGACAGCAAATTCTCCATACACGTTTTCCAGGTGTTCGGATAGCTTTCTAACAAAGAAGGGATAGCACGAAATAGGAGCATTTTGGTATGAAGCCTAAAATAATATTCATTACTTAATTTTATTACATCTAAAAGATAGACAAACGCACCATTTTGGTGCAATCCTTAAAAGGCTGAAGAACTTGAATAATGTCGGCAATCTCCTCAAAGTCGTTTTCTGACATGTCTTTAATGTGCTTGGAAACGGTACACCCTGGATACTTTTCTGCGTATTTCAGTAAATAGGTCTTGTGATGCAGCATTGAAGAGAGCATATCCAGAGTTGAATTCCACCTTGTTTTTACTTGCTAAATAGAAGGCACTACAAACAGCTAGAGCAAGACATATATTTACTAGCATACCAGATTTAAAGTAGTTGATCCCACTCCTTGCACTTCTCGGAACGAAGACATAGCTGTTGGAGTGCGGTGAAATCCTATTCCTATCTTCGCTGCCTTTTCAACGACTGATGATATAATTGCTGTTTTGTTAATCCCATTCCAGACGACCAGATGGAGGACGTGGCAAAAGCAATGGAAACTACAACCATTGTAAATATGTAATGCGCCATCAGATTCCTAAAACTAATGACAAACCTGACTATGTTGGCTTTAACGCATCCTCCACCCTTAGAACCTGCCAAATTTGGGGCACCGTCTCGAGTTGCCGCTACCACATTGATCTTGTTTACCTCAAGGCGGGCCATGACTTCGTTGATTTTTCTGCAATGTTGTCACCCGTATGCTTCAACAGCCAAAACTTTTGATTGGAACTGGAATGCTTCAGTAAGAAATGAGCCAGTGATGCTGAAGTAAGATTAGACCACGTGAATGAAATAATTTCATTCACTTCATTCATTGAAATAAAATATCAAAAATACTCACCAAAGAAGTGAATGTTCCCTGTGTGAGAATTCATCTAACGTGAGCGAAAGTTTCTGGCCTTGGATTAATGAACGTAGATCTTCGATGCACTTGCCTGCTTTGAATGGAACCTCAGTACAGACATCATGACGAGATGAGAGCTATATTTATTCAAATTAAGTCAATTTACCAGATACATAAATGCATAAAAAGTTACTTTTGCTTGTCCGTAATTTTCTTTTGATCAGACGTCGGAGGTAAGGAGACTCGGCAATCGAAAAAGGCAGATTGCTGTCTACGATGAAGTCAGTCAGATCACTTATCAACTGCTGGCTTTTCTGCTTGCAATAGTTTGGACTGAACAGCGTAGCAACGGATTCCACCTTGGCTTTCTTTGGCGCACTTGGTCCACCTTCTTTTCTTCGCATTGCTTCTTTGTGTTCTTCTGTATTCAAGTGATCCAGGCAACCAGTTGTAGTTCCACTTTTGCCAAGGCTGATCTCTTTCCCACAATCACACACTGCTTTGTTCCCGACTTTTTTAAAATGCTTCCAAACGATAGACGGCATTATCTAAAACAGTAATACTTTGAGTATACGCACTAGTTTAAAGATCAACCAATTCAGATGAGTGGTTCAAAAATAAGAGTTGGCTAAGAAAAGAGCTTCTAAATTATGCAAAAGATGCAAGACACGAAAAAGTTTTTTGAAAAAACATCAAAATTTTAACAAATTTAGTTTGACATGTTTTTTCAATATTAAATTTTCGAAATTTTAAAATCGAGGCTTTGCCTCAAAACTTGATCCTCGAAATTTTCGAGTCCTCGCCTCGCCTCGAACCTCGATCCTCGAAATTTTTCGAGGATTCGAGGGGAATCCTCGAAATCGAGGCCTCGCCTCGACAACCCTATATATTTTCAATTCATCCAAAGCTTCAGATGCACGACAGCCCCCATCATCATTTGAAAATCGTAGTTTTGGTATTGTGCTTTGACCAGTGTTTGGACCTCGTGCTTAGTACTCGTACACGTATTCGTACTCGTATTACGAGTACGATGTAGGAGAAGAAATTTTAGAGGTACGAGTACGATGTACGAGCTCAAAATTTTCTTTGTACGAGGTACGAGTACCAAGCAGTGATGTTTTGTGTACACATGTAAACGCTCAAATGTTTTGTTTTGCGGTTACATTTTCGTAAACAAATGTACACAAAAAATTCCGAGTTTTTGTTTTTGAACATTTATAAAAATTTAAATTTTCTCATTTTCATTTCTGTACCCAAATGAACATCAGGAAATGTTTGTGTACGTTTGTGTACACAAATGAAAAGTCAAAAGGTTTTGTGTAGGTCTATGTACACAAATGAAAATCCTGAAAATTTTGTTTATGCTTGTGTACACAGGGAAAAATATTGTACGCAACACAATAAAAAGCAAATACTGGCAAAAAAAACTCATAAAAGTGCATGAATGTAAAAACTCTATGTTCTTATCCGGTTTTTGAAATCCCAAAAATGAGATCGATCTTCTAACATGACTCGTTATCGTGCACAATATGCCCGAGAAAGTACGTTTTTGTAATTTATTAGTATAGTACACATTGTTAATGCAATAAAACATTGTTCTTTTGTGTTGTGTACAATATCTTTTCCATGTTTACAAAAACATAAACAAAATTTTCAGGGTTTTCATTTGTGTTCATAAACCTACACAAAACTTTTTGACTTTTGATTTGTGTACATAAATGTGCACAAACATTCCTGATTTTCATTTGTGTACAAAAATGAAAATGAGAAAATTTAAATTTTCATAAATGTTCAAAAACAAAAACACAATATTTTTTGCTTTCTTATGTTTACGAAAATGAAAATTTTTCGTACACAAAATTTTGTAAAGAAAACAACACTGGTACCAAGTACGACGGTTAAAATTCAGCAGTACTAAGTACTTTTCGGAAAGTCTAAACACTGGTTTTGACCTAATATTTGTAAATCGCTCTCAGCCAATTTACCACTTATTTTATTACAAATTTTATTACACTTGCCTGAGAATGGTGGAAAAAAATGATGCCAAGAACACTATTATGCATCAAAGGGGACTTCATTAGAGAAAATACGTTAATTATAGGAGGTCGTAACAAATCCAGAACAAGAGCAATGAGAAAAATAAAACAGAAGTTTGAAAAAAAAAAACGTTTGAGTCATTTTTAAATTGACACATATCTATTAATGTGGATTTGTCCACAACCGAAAAGTCGAATAAAAAAGATTCAGAGTGTCATTTTTAGCCTTAAGAAAGTGGTCATCCATGGATATATGCCTGCGCAATTACCAAATTTCGGCCATTTGAAGAAGCTCAGTTATCTGAAAATAGGTCCTAGAAACTCCCTTTCTGACTTCCTACTCCAATCCATAGGCCAAATGAGTCAGTTGACCAGTCTTTCTCTGGCTGAATGTAATACTGACAATAATGACTACAGTGCAGATGGATTTGGCCAATCTCCAGCAGCTAGAGCATGTTAATTTGGATATGATCGAATATTTAGATGATTCAGTTCTGAAGGCAATTGTTGGAAGCAATCCAAGACTCAAGGTATTATTTGCTGATTTTTACAGTTTTCAGTATTTGAACATATCTGAATCCCTTTGGATCACTGATGACTCAATTTCGTATGTGCTGGACACCTGCAAACAATTAAACCAGTTTGATGTGACTGGTTGTTATGGTCTGACAATTAGGACACTGGAGGCGATCATTCAGAAATTAGCAGCGAAACATGGAGACAGCCTACCTGCAGACAATGAACCAAAAAAAACTTCTTCCACTTTTGTTGCGATTACACAGGAATAAATCAGGAACGAAAGGACGAAAGCATTGAAAATCCATGGCTTCAGTACACTCATAATTACAACAATGCAATTTGAATTTTTTTCGGTATCTGTATATATTTTGCACTGAATGAAAAGCTTGAAATTAAACTTGACTGCACCAGTCATGTATAGTGTTGTTCCGTCGCTGCCCCGGAAAAAACAGCGACAAGCTGGCGCTCGGCGTCGGCGCTGGGGCCAATGAAAATTTTTTGTCGGCGTCGGCGCTAAAAATTTTCTTCCCGGCGCTGGCCCCGGCAATGTTTTTTAAACGGCTATGGCTCCGGAGCTGTTTTCAAAATTGAACGGCCTAATATTGAAAAAACCATTATTCTTAATTTTAAGCTAAATTATCTGAATTTTTGTGTTGATATTTCTTTCATTCCTCTTAATTTTTTATTCTTTTTAGTTATTCTCGTTGATCTTTTAGTTTATTAGCATGAACATAACCAGGATATCACATGCTATTGTTAAAAAATTAACTTCACGTAGCAAATATGGATTACCGTATTCCTTTCATGAACTCCCCACTATCTAATAACTCCCTCATATGTACTTATTTTTCATAGGGAAAATACATGCCGTTTCAAGAAATCCGCAGGATGTGAAATGACTAACTTTTTTCTAGATCAAATTTTGAATTTCTGTTTTCGCCAATCGCTTTCTCTTTACTGGCAGTTTCGTTAACTGTATAATGTCAAAAATACGATTGTCGCTTGGTCTCCCTTGTGGCTCGGGTTTTAGCCATCTAGGGGCCAGGGTGGTATCCTCAGTCGGCTGACTTCAGCCAGCTGAGGCTGAGACTGACGGCTGAGTTGAAATTTTTTGACCCGGCTGACGGCTGAGGTGAAATTTTCAGACCTCAGCCGGCTGAGGCTGTTGCTGAGGTAAAATTTTTGACCTGGCTGAGGGCTGAGGCTGAGGACGCTTTTCCCAACTCAGCCGGTTGAGGCTGATGGCTGAGGTAATCGTCAAGAATGCCAGCCTGCTAGGTGCCAACCACAGACCAAAACCCGAACCACAGGAAGACCAAGCGAAAATTCTATTTCTGACATCATACCGTCAAGTCAAGAGAAAACGATTGGCGAAAACAGAAATTCAAAATCCGATCTGGAAAAAAAGTTACAGCCATTCCAAATCCCTCAGATTTCTTGAACACCCTCTGTTTCAAAATAACTCACCATGGGAAATTGTTAAATGAAAAAAGGGTATGCTGCTAATCGATATAGATAAAAAAATTATTATTAGTATCAGTGTAAAAAACACACTATTTTTAAAAATACAAACTTTTTATTAAATTTACAGAAAAAAAAACAAATTTATTAACGCGGCGCCGGCGTCGGCGCTGCCATGAACGCCGGCGCTTGGGGCTTTTTCAAAAGAGATCGGCACCGGCGCTGGCGCCGGGCAGAAATTTTTTAAGGGAGGCGCTCGGCGCCGGCCCTGTCCATCAAGTCAAGAGAAAACGATTGGGCCTTTTTTCAAAAAGAGTCGGCGCTGGAACAACACTGGTCCTGTATGGCACTAGGTGCTGCACCTGCACCGACGGCACGTCACTGAAACAGTGCCAGATTATGGCTTGTTCACGTACTTCGACATCGGGTTTTTGTTAGAGTTTAGGTTCAGAAAAGGGGTGTTCACTTAGCAAAGATCCGAACTAGAAGGTGTTCACGTACTTCGAGTTAAGTTCAAGTTCGAGGTCGGACTTGAAAGTACTCATTTCCAGGGTTATTTTAATATTTTAAGCCTTTTCTTTTGGGCAAAATTTTTTTCTGGGCCGAATTTCAAAATTTTGTTCACGCAGATTGACTCATAATCTAAAAGCACGTTGATTTGGTATATTATGTGAAAAACACGATTTTCGCTTGGTCCCGATTTCTGCTTGGTTCGCTTGCCCTATTATTTATAAAAACGTTGTAATGGTTTCATACAAAGGATGTTGTCTTCGTAATTTATTTTTCGAAAGAATTGAAAGACAGTAAATGCAATTTTAAGTACAGACATTTCCAAGAAAAACAATCAATAAAATTAATCACAGTAGATTGTTCAAACCGTAGTGCACAACATAAAATGCAAACATTTTGGTCAAAGAGAACAATAGATTAGAAGAGGAGCAAGGCTCATCCAGCAAAGGGTCACCGATTTCTTCGCCGTTGTCCAACATTTCCTGATTGTCAGGGGCACAGGTAGTGTGCTTGTGAAACAGTTTCTTCTCTCTTTGAATCTCTTGTTGGAATGATGTGGAGAAGGGTAATTCGTCAAAATCACCTCCAACTCCAGGACTAGAAATATTTTTGATGGGTTCTGAGTTTAACCAGGAGCTTTCGTGAGTGCAAATTTCTTCGCATGGAGGGCATTGGATGGTACCTTCACGCAACCACCCATTCACTATCTAAAAATTTAGGAGTGAACAATTTTTACGTGGGTGCAAACTCGCCCGCCACACCTAACTTTCGAAATTATTTTAAATATTAAATTTAAAAACATTGGGGAACAACGGGGATACAATGGAATAGGTCCTTATTTGGGGGGGGGGGGGGTGGTACACTGGAATAGCTTTTGGGGGTACAATGGAATAGTACCAAACATTTTATTGCTGAGCTACATTATTTTTTAAATATTTGGTCGTAATTATTTTTGCTAGCTTTCCTTGTTACCCAATTAGTTTTGGACAATTTTATCTTTGTTACTATACAAAATCTGGCGCTACCCGGTTTTTACCCGTGAGCATGGTCTTTCAAAATGTCCTCAGTAATCCCCTTATATTTTTGGCTGCTTTCAACAGTTTTCCACGTTTTTCAATGCGTTGAATAAGAAAAACGGGCGCATAGCCCGAGTTATCCAGATTTTTTTAGATTCGGTCCCGCAAGATACTTCTTAATTAAAAAACCATATTAGGGAAGCAAGGCATCCGAAAAAAATAAAAAATATTGTAATCAAACTCAGGGATGGCTACACGCTTATTTTCGTATCCACTGCATCAAAAAACTTGGAAAAAACAGAAAAGATGTGGAGTTTGCAGAGAACACTCAAACAGTTCCGTCGCTGGTCCCAAGTGATTTACTACAGCTCTTATTTCAGGACAAAGCTTTTTCTGCTACAAAAAGACCTTTTACTGTAGATATTTTAGCTGCAAAAATATTTTTTTATGCAAATAGACTTTGTTGCTGCAAATCGGCTTTTTTTTAATTTTTCGCAATTTTTTTTATATGACAGTAGCGTCAAAAATTTTGTTGGATTGAAAAAAAGATCTCTCCTTCTATATCAAAATAAAAAAGGCAGTTTTAAAGTTTGCTGAACATTCATTTGCATCACAATTTTTTGAATCTTAAAATCAGTGCTACAACCCACCCTGCGAATGCGTATCAACTGGCCAGTGTAATAGCAAGTATAGAGACTAGAAGTGCTATCAATCACCCTCAGGTGTATTCGGCCATGAGCACACAGGAACTGGAATAAATATAAAACTTAGAATGCTTTAAAAGAAATAATGTGCCGCCAGACCACCTACCTCATAGCAACCGGCCATAAACTGTGAGTAGGTCTTAACTCGCCCACACTTTTTCTCTGTCCAGCTCAGCGGACCAAAATCGAAGCAGCGGGAATTGTGGCCATATTTCTCCATTACTGAAAATCAAAGGTTGTAAGAAATAGAAAAGGTTAGTGTAAAATTTAATGTCCCAAGTAGGCAAATATTTTTAATTAGAAACCCAGTAATTTTTTCGTCAATGTAGCAAATAGTCATCACTTAATGTGATCTGACCAAAAGTAAAGTTTTGACGTAAAAGCTCAATAATTCGACCCTAGCAGCGAATACCTTCCCCTTCCCCTTAAAAATTGTTACTTGTAAAGCTTGATTAAAGAGTACTCAAATATTGGTCCCAGACGCCAGAAAAAGTATGTAAGACATTTATTAGTCAAGTAATTTATAAAAAAAACTATGCCGTTTTTTTGGATTTTTCAAGTAATTTTGCCAAAAATATTTACGAACAATTTGCTCAGGAAACAAAAGCCAAATTTAGGTTTGGAATAACTCAATTACAGTGGTTGTCGAGCGTTTTTTGACTTTAATAAGGCAAGAGGAAAAGGGTGCATACCAGAATTAGAGTCCTCGGGTGGAGCATTGCCTATCAGTTCACATCTGGAGTCCCTCCGGTCACTTAATTAAAACAATCACTACGGAAAAAAGCACGATAAAGGTATACCTTGAATTGACTGATTTCCATTCAAATTCCTGGTTGTATGGGCAAAACTGAAAGAATTCACAAATATAAATAGTAGATAGACCAAATTGTTTACATCAGCCAACTCCACAGAACCTCCATAGTAGCGGACCCCTTCTTTTCTCACACCGGCCAGAGAGGCAAAGTTCCTGTAGTCGACTGGAAGGGCCTTTTTGTAGGGCACTAGGTTGCACAAACTTAAACTTAGGGAGATAGCACCAATGCATGTGAGACTTTAAAAAATACACATACGCCAGAGAGTCACGTTGGTCTGTGCACCGAGTTGTGGCCAGAGATTTTCGACCATCATGCTTGATGTCATGGCAAAAGGGAGCTGCCGATAGATTTCTAATAATTTGAATTAGATTGGAAAAAATTGGATTAATTCACGACTTTTATAAAAAAATAAACGGAGCGTTTAAGAGGTTGTTTTAGTTGCTGGAATGAGAATTTCTATTGTAAAAGTCATGACACTGAGGGTTGTCACACAGTAACTCGCTTTTTCACATTTTTTTTGACCTAATTTGTGGTTTTTATGCATTTTTTTTTTAATTTTGAGCATGTCTCCCACAACTGGAAGCCTAGGATGCTGGCTACACGATGGTGTGGAAATTTTCGAATTAAGATTGCAAAAATGTATCCTTTTTAATGAAAACAGTTTCGAATAAAACTTCGTTTTCGAATAGTTTTGAAAATTTTCTGAAATTTTTACACTATCATGCAGCCGACATCATAGGCTTACAGTTGTGGGGTAACACGCACTAAATTAAAATAAATGGATAAAAACCACAAATTAGTTCAAAAAAATGAGAAAAACCGAGTTAAAAGTAGGGGGGAGGGAAACATACTTAGGTTTGAAAAAGTGGCTTCGGTGGCGCAGCGCGTAAGCGTTTGTGTTTTTTTGGCCCGAAAAAATGCGCTATTTTTTTTACTGCTTGTTCGACCTGTTTTAGAATTGATTCGATTTTTTTAACGCCAAATTTGAATTAACTCTAAAACGAGTCAAACAACCCAAAAAATAGCGTCCCACCAGGTGGGATCGAACCTGGGTACACTGCTGTTATCCGGGGACATTTTTATAAGCAAATTACCAGTTTATCTTTTCTAATTTTTTTAATACCAAGTGGTGACATATCAACAAAACGTCATTTGATTGTTATTTTTGGTGGATATAGAAGTGTGCTGTTAGATGAAAAAGACATCTCTCAAAAATCAGAAAATGAGCTGATAATATGCTCATAAAAATGTCCCCACATAATAGAAAAGTACATAAACCTGCAACACCATTTTTGGCCAAAAAACGAAAACGCTTACGCACTGCGTCATGTAGGCCACTTTTTCCTTCAACCCCTTTAACCGTGTGACAACCCTACAGTGACACTTATCAGGTAACTAGAACAATGAAAAATATTGCTAGAATATAGAAATATTTAAATTGAATTTTTGGGAAACCCACGCAATAAAATTTGAAAAAAACCAAATATTTTTCGATTGGCCCCCAATGTACAGGGTGCGCCAAAAGTCCTGACACAGACAAAAATTCAAGATTTTTATTAGGGTTGGCCTCCCCCCCCCCCCGCTTTTGGGGGTGCGGGGGGAGATTAGACTAAAAAAATTTGCGGGGGGGAGAAGCGGGGGGAGGTGGCCAATTTTTTTTGCGGGGGGGAGGAGCGGGGGGGGAGGAAGCTGTGAGCGGGGGCCGTGGCGGGGAGGCCAACCCTAATTTTTATGTCCAAACCTAACAATATTAAAAAAACAATTATACCATTCGAAAGCTTAGACAATTCTGCGCACGATGCATCATTCAGAATTTAAAGTACCAAAGTTTCGCATTTACGCAGGCACGTATTCTTTTACGCCAACTTTTGACCGCCGAGGCAAGCAAATTTACATCACTTTGATTGGTTTGCTGCACCTTTTGTGATGCATAAACTCTGAAGGCAAATATACCATTCGAAAGCCCTGACTTAACTCTGAAACATGCGCGCTAAAAAAAAATTTTGCTCGGTTTTACAAAAAGATATGACCATTTAAATGAGACCTTTTTGAAAGACAAATTTAAGAAATATGAAAAAAGTTAAGGGAACTGAAGATAAAAATCATTAAAACAATCAAATCTTTTTTGTGCTCAACCAAACTATTTAGTTCACCACTCATTTTGTAGGCGCAAAGATAAGCTTTCGAATGACAACTAAATTGCCCATAACTGCTATACAGGGTGCAGCAAACCAATTAAAGTGATGTAAATTGGCTCGCCTCGGCGGTCGAAAGTTGGCGGAAAAGAATACGTGCCTGCATAAATGCGAAACTTTGGTATTTTAAATTCTGAATGATGCATCTTGTGCGGATTTTTTAAGCTTTCGAATGTTATCTTTTTTTTTATACTATTCGGTTTGGACACAACAATCTTGAATTTTTGTCCGTGTCAGTACTTTTTATAAATTTTTTGCTTGATCTTGACTTCAGAAAACAAAAAATTGAAAAAATTACTTTTCTAGTCGACTCTTAATCCACTCTCCGCAACTTTTCATGGCAAAATCGCAACCAAGATGGTGCCCCTAAATTTTTTCGTTATTCATAAGTTTTTTTAGTTTGCTGTGATGACATTACCCAATGGAGCGTCTCGGCAACTCTAAAGTTTACAAATACAATCTAAAAGGATATCAAAGGCAGTCTGAAAACTAACTCATAGTTGGCCTTGTACAGCCACTGTCCTCCATTAAAGCCAGGGTCAGGCGACTGTAGGCAGGGTTCTGGGTGTGCGTGCCTGTCATTGCTTCGTTCTAAATTTACACGACCCATCAAAATATATTAGCTATATATTTTGGAAAAAAATTCACCCGACTAAGAAGCCAGCGCTTCTTCATTTACACATAAAAATTTTTATTGCTTTCGTATAAGTTATCAACAACATCGGTACTTATGTAGGCTGGTTTTGAAATACCGTAAAATCCCATCTGTTTTGAGGAGTTAGAGTCAAAAAATTTTAAAAAGAATTCAAATTTTTCTATGTGAAACTGTTTACAAATGTTTCTTTTATCATGTTAAGCAGAAAAAATAGCTTAGGACGTCTTTTTCTGTCACTTTTCAGAAAATCGGAGGTTGGGGCGGAGGAAGGGCAGTTTACGTAAGTAGCACATCATCAACCGGAAATTGCTGAGTGAGTGAGCAACTGTGTGAGCAGGTTAATTTGACCACAAAATTACCTCAAACAACCGTTTCTCCCAATGAGTTAGTGCAGTGCCATCTCCGCCCTGGTTCTCCAACTCAGCCCTTCCAGCGCTTCACAGCCAAAGTGTTTGCGAGCTTCTTCTACTACCTAAACCATTGTAATTTTCAATAACTAAACAAATTTAGTGAATTTTTAAACCTTTTCAGTGACCATCAAGTGTACTGGATGAGGTATCTGAAATAAAGGCTAAAGTTTAATTTTATTTGGAACAGGATAGATGCTAAAACCAGTCATTCTGCCTTTTTTTTGAAATATTCTACTGCACATATTACTGACTTGAGCGACTCAGGGTGGGGAGTTTCTAGCCGCGCTACAGCGTCCCCCCCCCCGTCAGGATTTTTTAACCTATTTATCCCTTTCCCGTCAAAAAATACTGGGTACGCCTATGCTCACAACAAAAAAAGATGTAATGAAATGGTTATGCGTAAAGTGTGCGCCGTAATCTGTGCGCCAGTAAAGTGTGCGCCAGTAATGTGTGCGCCGGTAAACTGTGCGCCAGTAATGTGTGCGCCGTAATCTGTGCGCCAGTAATGTGTGCGTCAGAAGAGGATACTCATGATACCTTCACACAATGGTATCCTGAATATGATTTGATCAATCGAATGACTGGATTTTTTTTCACCCTTGAATTGATCCTCTGATAAATTGATCCTCCAATTTTTTCAATGTTACAGGTTCGGATTCCGATGGTGGCAAACGTTTTTTTCTTGGCTAGTTTTTAGAGGACTACGAAGTCTCAGGGTGGGTAAGAAAACCAGCTAGTACCATCCCTAAACAGCAATGCATATCCCGAATCTAACACATCTATATATGTTACCCTATCCCTTACAATGTGGAGTGTGCTTTTATTGCTTCAACCCCTTGGCCGGGCATAATAACATGTAGGACCACTGAAGGCTGATCAAAAGCATTGAGGATGGACTTCGATCCATGAGGGCAGATCGGGGCCGTTAAAGGTGGATTTAGGTCATTCAAAGTAGATCCTAACTAGTCAAACTGGATTAACACCATAGGGCATGGACCACCTGGGGAGGTACGTGTTGGGGAGATATATACATAACCCCAAGGTATTACTTAAGTTATTGTCGATAATCATCTATCTGGATATGGACATCTGTAAGGAACGTATGCAAAACATATTCAGGATACCAATTTGTGAAGGTATCATGTATCCTATTCTGGCGCACACATTACTGGCGCACGGATTACGGCGCACAGGTTACTGGCGCACACATTACTGGCGCACACTTTACCGGTGCACACATTACTGGCGCACACTTTACTGGCGCACAGATTACGGCGCACACTTTACGCATAACCAATGAAATTATTGATCCCATCACTGAAATTGAGCCCCAATTATAGCCACAGATAAAAAAACCCTCAAGCTTTAATGGACTTTGCGATGAAATTTTTATATGGGTTACAAGTATTAAGTAATATTATGGTTTTTGTTGTTATTTTTGTGGCGTGAAGACATGTGAGCCTTAACATTTGAGGAATAATTCTTAAGGATTGACTTTTTCAAAAGCCGAGAATTGAAGACTGATATTTGTGGCCCGATATATAAAGACGAACTATTAAAGGGACTGACCTCTTCCTACTCGGTGGTCCCCCGCCAATTCAAAAATTTTCCCTTGATCATTGGACTTCTGTACGGATTTTTCCGCTAGGTTTCTAACAAAACTAAGCCTAAAATTTGATTTCAGGCCTGGTTTTGTTATAAACGTGGCGGAAAAATCCGTGCAGAAGTCCAATGATCAAGGGAAAATTTTTGAATTGGCGGGGGACCACCGAGTAGGAAGAGGTCAGGCCCTTTAAGGATGCAACATTGAAGGAGAGACAAATTAAAATGGTCTTTTGCAGACCGATACTTACAGTCCGACAAATGAAGACCGAGACTTGAGGATCTAAATATGAGGATGTGACATTTGCGACCCAAATATTGCGGTTCAAATTTTGAGACGTGACATTTCAAACTCAACATTTTCAAGACTGATTCTTGAAGACCGACATTCAGGGACGCGACATTTAAGGCCCAACATATAAGGACAAAGCCATAGGAGAACAGACATATAAATGTAAAGACTAAAATAATGAAGCTTTCTTTTTTTCTTCCATCGTAGTAAGTCCTCCTCGGTATTTAATTCCCTGCGCCTTTTCATTCGTATGTCTTGCCTTAAACAACCTTGTCCTTAGCTGTCACATCCTAAATTGTCGCATCCTCAAATGTCGGGCCTTAAAAGTCGCGTCCTTGAATATCAAGCCTTAAATATTGCGTCCTTAATTGTAGGCCTCAATTTCGGGTATTAATTGTAGAGACTTGAATTTCGAGCAGTGAATACTTCGTCCACATTCATTGGACTTGAAATATCGCGCCACAAATATCGGCCAAGAGTGTTCTGTCCACAAATTTCGGGTGTTTAATTTCGGGCTTCATATATTGCATCCGCATGTATATTGCATCCGAATGTCGATGTGTAAATATCGATCCATGTATAACGAGATCTGAATTTCGGGACTTACGTTTCGCTTCTGAATATCGAGGCTCTAAAGTCCATTATTGATTTTTGGTCCGTTTATGTCGGCTCTGTAGCCTCACATCATCAAAAATTAATCCCAAAAATTAGTCCTTAAATTTCAAGGCTCACATGTCACCACGCCATTTTTCTTGTCTGAGTAATCAAAATTGGTGAAAGGTATCGAATACCGGAGACAAAATAGTTGGATCCTAAATAAAAATTTCATCACAGAATCGACGGATTATCTGATATTTATTTTATCTAATTTACCCTATTCTCAGCTGTCCACCAGTCAGTCCGCATTTTGGTAAGTATAGTGCTGTCGTCTGCGTCGTAGTAGCCACGGTCTCGGTTGAATGAAATGGGACGGTTGTACCTATTTCTGAAAATTTTGAAAACTATTAATTGTGAATGAATATTACTGAAATTCTGACCTCTTGGTTCTGGGCTGTCCATTGGAGTCTCTGAAGAAGGCGTATAGACCAGCGGAAAAGCCGAGAGCATGTAGAATTTCGTGTTTGATGGTGGAAAGCAGAATCTCCTGGTCATGTTGGTGGGTGGACAAAGATGTGGGACACACATTCACGTGACCGGCGATAGGTCTGCAAGAAATAATATGGTGCGGTAAGATCGGCTTTATTGACCTTCGCGGGCCACATTTTCTTAGTCTCCCCTGTAGTTTTTTCTTAAAAAATTCCTTGGTCCCCCATGTCAATTATTCCTATGTTAATATTTTGGTTATATATACCTTCAAAACAACAGGAAGACCAAGGCGAAAAAGAAAGATAACGGTCAATAGAGCCGTGAAATGTCTTTTGGCTAATTCAATCAATTTTCAGGTAGATTGGTAGAAAAATATGGATAAATCTTTTTTCTGCCCGCTTTTAGCTTTTTTCTGCCCGCTTTTCTGAAAATGATTTAACATAACCCCAATCTGTGATAACTTTTTTATTCTGTGCAGCTTTAATACGAAATTTCCTAAGGAATTCGAATTTATTTACAGAATTTCGAAAAAATTGTTGGCTGCTGAGATGTGACCATTTGTTGCATCTAAGAGATTTTATGCCCAAATTCTGCAAAATGGCCAAAGCTGGACAGGTAACAGCTTTTTTGAAATTCTGTAAAAAAATTCGAATTCCTTAGGAAATTTCGTATACAAGGGCTGCTCAAAATAAGAAAAGTTATCACAAATTGGGGTCATTTTCAATCATTTCAAAAAAGCGGGCAGAAAAAAGCTGAAAGCGGGCAGAAAAAAGCCAGAAGCGGGCAGAAAAAAGTCTCGTCCGAAAAATATCTACCTGTCCAGCTCAGCCTCTTGTTGGCAGTGAGCAGCGTAAGCAATAGTGTCCTCGTTTTGCACCTGACTGAGTCTACTGCTGATACGTAGAGCAAAAAGTCAGCATCGTTAATGCCTTCCCCATCTGGCGCTGAAGAATGTAAAATAATTTTACTTTAGTGGAAAACTTGCACAAAATAAAAACAAACGGCCAGAAGAAGTGCAAGCCAGCGGATTGGGCAAGGCACAATAGCGGCATTGCTTAATATCAATTTGTAGTTAAAAGTGCTATTGATGAAACTTTTTGTTGTCAAACTTACAAACAAATGCTCGTCCGGAATCGACACCTAAAGTTTCCAACAATAAGAACTTAGAAAAAGGTTAAGAAGAACTCTAAAAAGCAGTTACAGTTGCCGCTCGATTTAACGACACCCCAAAAGGTTCGTTCCCGCCTAGGGTCTCACACTTTTTAGCTCGATTTAGAAGACTTTTGACCGTTTTCTTTTGACAGTCTGGTCGAAATATCGCAAGGATCCCGATTTTGCCGATCGTTTTTTCAAAATCATGAAATTTTCTCTTCAAAAAATCCAAATCTCGGTTGAACGACACCATTTTTGATAAAAGATAAAGTTTTCGAAAATCGAGCTAAAAAAGTGTCGGACACAAGGCGGGAACGAACTTTTGGGGTGTCGTTAAACCGAGTGGCAACCGTAATTCATAAATATATGAATTAAGTTATTTCTGAACCCATCACGAAAATTTCATCATTTTCATAGATTGTTCACAAAAACCTCCCGCCAAGGATCTTAACCGAAATGTTCAAAAAAAGGCCACGCCTTTCAAAAAAAGAAGTTTTGCTCAAAAAATTGAAATAATTCAAGGAAAAAGGGCATTTTTAGTTTTCGAAAATATAAAAGTATAAAAATAAATTTCGGTGCATATTGCCTTTTTTTCTCAGCTCAATAAAAAAGACCCGGCATCAGAATAAAACAAAGCCTTTAAAAAAGCAAAGCTAGGCACCCGGCAGGGTGCCTCCCGCGTTATGATTTTCAACGTCAATTTTGTCGGGCTACTCTTTTCCCCCGCCTAAAAGTAGCTGTTCTGTTTTTTTAAAAATGCAGTAATTTTGTTTGGCGAAATCTGAAAAGTGACCCGGCAAATCCGTAAATTTTCCCGGCAAATCCGTAAATTTTCACGGCAAATTCGTAAAAGCTTTTATTCTTGATGCTTTCTTTAAAATTTTAAAATCTTTTCGACTAGTGTGTAGCCCAAAATCTCAGCTTTTAGACAAGCTATCGACTGATCAAATAAAATTTCAAAAGGTTGGAGGAAAAGGTCTTTGAATAGAGCAAATTTTCGCTCGGAACTTAGGCTCAGGGGAAGCATAGCGCATGGAAGTTGTGCGTAAGAAATGTCTTACGCACTTTTCCTGGGTCGAGGATATATACTTTTTACTTTAGTTTAAACTTTAAAGGACCATGAAAAAGACCCTGGTATAGTCGAAAAATCTAATCGTTCCGTATGAATTGAAAACCATCCTTACCTCACCACATGTGGTTATAGTCTTGCATTGGTCAACACAAGAGGGGTGTGAGTCCAAAGCGTCCAAGTAATAGTGGTTGGACTTGCATCGTCTAAAAATCAGATCTCATCAGTTTTGCACGAAATATTTTTCGACTTGCCGGCTTAGTCGAATAGGAGCTTTGGAAGGTCGGACAAGCAGGGCCTCTTTCCAGAAATCCACAGCCAATGGCAATAACGATGACTAAACATAAAGTTTTGATATTTGAACGTGCTTTCAGCAACCATAGTTATTTTGAGCATCTGCGTAATTTTATCAAAAAAAGATGACTGGGTGCGGGGAAGTATTGAAAAACATTTTATCCTTTCTAGACAAGTGTCGTTTCAGTCGCTCGGTTTGACATACCGAATAACCTCTGTTAGTTACCCACCCTCTATCAATTACCCCCATGTGGACCCCATATCTCAGCCTAAAATAAAAAATTTACAAATCTGTTTTTTCGCGTTTTCTAATCACCGCGAGCTCTTTCAATTCCACTTTTCAGATTTCAGTTGAGCACCCAAAACTCTCAAAATCGAATTTTTCTTTTCCGATTTTTCGGGATTGAAAAATAATTACCCATGGGTAACTAATAGAGGTTATACGGTATATAAATTTATTCAGAAATATCGCACTGACTTTCATAAATCTTAGCGAAAACAATATACGTGTCGTGACCAAAGCCCCGGAGTATAAAAAAATTGGTGCCAGCGTCGGTGATTTGATGAAACATTAGGCGCCGACGCTGACCCCAGGCCCCGATTTGCCCTAATTTTAGGGACCCATGGAATGTTTATTTCACTCATTTTTCAGAAGTCTTTTCGGTTTGTACGCAAGAAAACACCTACATTGATAAATATTTGCTTGTCCACGTCTAGTCTGGAATTTTAAATTTTGGTATTAGCCAACACTTTTTAAAACTCACGGCTCAATGCTGACTGGATCATAGTAAAGGAAGATGCGCAAGGGACGAAATTCTCGATCAGCAACAAAGTCTCTGCGAACCTGGTCAATCTCCTTCGCTTCCTTCTGCTGCTGTGTTGATTGCGGTCAGCAGAGAAGTCAACGTGCCAAACGTCCTCATCTGCATCATGGTGATATAAGGAAAGAGGCACATTCAATTGAACCTACAAAAAATAGGTGGGTTCTAATCATATAAAACATAGGTTAGAAGAAATATACCTGCTCAATGCTAGGCACCTTAACGCAATAAAATTTAATTTTTTCTCTTTGAATAACTTAATTTTTAATTTCAAAGTTTGGACGAATAAAGTTGTGAACCATATATGGTAAGAAATTTTTTGGAAGGTTGTTAAATTAATCCTCGACTGTATTTCTGTATCTATCGAGATATAACAACAGGCGGCGCTATTAACAAATAATCAACATTACCGACCCACCCCTTCCCCACGGTTTCCATCTTCCCAAAATCGCTGTAACTATCCTTTGGAACAACTTTTTAGGCTGAGAGGTAAGACACCGCATGCTAGCAGGAGAAAAAATGCCTTACGTACTTTTTCCAGGGCGTGGGACTATCGTGGGGAGGGGGGAATACTAGACAGTAAGCTCTACCAATCTTTATTGGAGAGCCAGCCCTTAGGGCAAGACTCTTATACCTTTTTGAAAGATTTGTTTTTTTGAGACCTCAAATCCTCTTTTATTCAATGGGAATATGATAAAAATGAAGTGATAATGAATGGTAAAGATGGAAATGATAAAAATGAAATGACCTTTTTTTCAAAAAATGGTCAAAATGTTTTTTTCGACCCAAATGTCTTATTCTCTGAAAAAATCTAACAAGAGAGAACCTCACATGCAGTGCTGTAAATGGCACAGGTCGCAACGGCCACCGGAACCGCCGATGCCCGGTGCGACCGGTGCCGAAATTTCAAAGGTCGGTTCCCGGTGCCATAATTTTAGAGGTCGTTCTGAACCGGTGCCGCACCAGCAAGTGGTATGTATCATACCCGGCAATAGCTAACTAAGCTATAATTAGCCTGAAAACAGCAAAATAATGTCGAAAACATTGTTCATATTCGCAATTTAGCTAAAAAAACTTAAAATTCAATTGATAATTTTTTTAACATATATAAAAATGTTCGGTGCGACACCGGCACCGCCGGCGCCCAATGCGGTGCCCGGTGCCGAAATTCCAAAATTTACAGCACTGCTCACATGGTGTCCGTAGCTTTTTAAAAAAACATTATATACCATTCGATAGCTCTTCAAAAATATTTATCAGACTTAGATACCGTACTCTCTACTAGAACCACACTCTCTAACAGAACCACACCCTCAAGGGTAGAACCACACTCTCTAAAAGAACCACACCCATTAACACTTTTTCAAGCTGCGCCAATGCTTCCGATGGATTGTCGAAGCCTGGGAGAATCTCTCGAAGGAGCTCATAATTGAGTCATTCAATCGTGTAGAGTTCCCAATGCCAACGCTGTATGTGAGAACGACGCCATTCATTGCTTCAAGGAAAGTGGGCCGGTTCCGAGTGGTCGAGGCAAGGTGAAGCTCGCGCGTGATAAGAAGAAGTTGGCTGAGCTGATACAAGAGATAGATCTCGAGGAAGCGCAAGAAAATGTGTTTAATAATAAAGATATATTTCTAGAGTGCTGATGAGTTTTGGACCTGCTCTGGTTTAGGCGGGACGCCCATTTTTCACTATATATATATTTTTTATTTTTTAGGTCGATCGAGTTGAACATGGTGGTCAGGGTGACAATAATCACCCTAATGACACAATCACTTATTAAACTATTCATATAGGCTATCGATAAAACCATAAATGCCATAATCAACAAAAATAAATAAAAAATATAGTAAAAAACGGGCGTTCCCCTAAACAAGAGCAGGTCCGAGTTTTGTTGTAAATGAATAATTAATGCGCGTATGCTGCAATGCTTGAAAACCTTCAGAGGGTTGAAAAATAGAACCACACTCTCTATTTGAACCATACTCTCTGATAGAATCACATCCCCAAGGGGAGTTGCAAAATAAAACCACATGTGGTTCTATTAGAGAGAATACGGTATTCGTTTTTTCCCTAAACCAAATAAACGGGGTTGGAAATGCATTTGAAACTTATGTATAAAAAGTATATTCTTAAAAGACCCTATCTCTTCCTTATCATGGCAATTTGAAAGATTTAGAAAGAATGTGACTTATATCGAATAGAAAATAACGTTTAAAATTCAAAATGCAAACAAAAAATAATTCAAAAATATTACTGACAAAATCTATGTGGTCCCGCGCGCATTTAAAGATTTGAAATTGCCATGATAAGGAAGAGACAGGGTTTTTTTTAATGATAACAGAGTCAGACATGTGGTGCAGTGAGTAGTGATGAGTGTCGGGTGTGCTCTCGAGTTCGATTCCCACCATGTGCTTTTGTTTTTATACTTTTTGTTGTTCCTATACTTTGTAATGCTTTTATAGTTTTCCTAGCCGAATTTTTCAAGGCGAAAGGTTTGATGACTTCAGACGGTATTCCTGGGGTGAACGTGAGCTAGTATACTAGGAGAATTCATTCATCCAGTCCAATATTTCTGCAAAAATTTGGCCGAGGTGTGTGAAAAGTTGCAAAAAATTGTTAGAAGATCGGTTTATTAATTGTCGGTTTAATTATCAAACTAGATTTACCTGGTAGGAGCAAGAATGTTGCCGTGCATCGATCAAGCATATAACTAATAACAAGAAAATATAAGTGATCTTTGGTTAATACTGGAAGTCCTGGTTTGGGTTGCAACATGCCTGCCTAGCTGCTGCTCTGCGACTCTCATAAAAACATGGGTTGGCGGTCAGCAGCAGCTAGCGATGATTGGAATATATGTAGTGAATAGATATACTGCTGAGGGAATACAATAGAAAAAATAAAAGCTCATCGCATCCCTACTCCTGCTGCTACTACTGCAAAAACAAGTGTATTTCAGTCAAGCGAAAATCAATTGTGTAGTAAAATGTTTTCAAATAAATGAAAATTCTAAAGTAGTCTAGTCTAACAAGCTCAAGGTTAACCAATAAATTTTAAAAAATGACAGAAATTCGCAAAAGAAAATTAAATATAAGTCAAAAACACAATTGAGGAAAAATTAAAAAAAAATTCCAATTTTGCGAATCACGCCAGTGAAGAAAAACATAGTTACGGTAATGTGGTCAGATTTGTTAGCACAGTTAAAAGAACAAAAAACAAGTGACTTAGATTTCCTGATCCTCCGTACCTTCTGAAAAACTCTGAAGTCTGAACTCATAAGTGTTAACAAAAATATGGGTTGCAGTCAATTCAACAGCAAAAAATATGGTCAACGCTGAAATTGATATTTGGTGGAATGAGATAACAACAGACCCGAATAAAAGACATTTTCTAGAAGAGGGGAAGAGTAGTTGGTGACTTCCCTCTCACTCTGTGTTTCAAGGTTATACAGGTGGTGAATGATGATAAATACAATGGTGGTGCATGAGTGTGATTTTAATCCTAGTGAAGACTGGAGGGAGATATCCACTCATTAAACTGAAACCTAACAAAAATTTTAAAAGGACAACAATATTTTCTAACGCATTTTTTTCTTGTAGGGAACTCTCAATCACAAACATTTTTCAATTTTCCATTTTTGGAGAGCTTTTTATAATTCTCCCAAACACAACCAAGAAAACCCGAAATACTGATATGTCTTTTATAAAATTTTGAATAACGAAAAGTTCGAATCAGAGTCTGGCAGAGTGAATTTAAGCAGAAATCTCACAGTTTTCAGTGTCAGACAGCCTTATCTCTAAGATTTCATGATCAAAATTTTCCTGGCTGACCACCATCACACCATCTGACCACCCCAGCTTTCTCATGTTGTCTTAAGTTTTTGAATGCGCTGTCGAATTATAAATTAACCCACTAATTTTATGAACATTTCGTGTTTTTAGAACTAATGGACACCATATCTCTTCTAGCAAGGTGTGATTTTGAAAAATGGATTACAAAACCGAAACCCTGCTATTTTTTGGGCTGGACTTATCACAGACCGAAAAATCTGAACTTGTTGGCGAACAGGTAGGAGGGAGTGTCATCTGTTATTGCAACCATCTCTCATTCCAACGACGACCATTGTGACGGGTCATTAGGGAGTCCTAATTAATAATAATTTACAATGTATTACATGAAACTAGTCGAAAAATTAATAATTTTCAATCGATTAAATTTTGTAAACGATCATAATCGATTATATCGATCGAATCGTGTGCACGGAACATCACTGTTGGGGACATACTGAGCAAGTTTCTTGCGCCACGCGCCCTTCAGCACTAGCAGCTTCTTTTACATATTATATTAATGATATCGAATAAGGCTAGACTTTACTTGGCCCCCCCCCACGGCTGACCTACTTTCGAGGTGAATTTTTAAAAACCGATTGCATATTCGTGTTTCTCGACCCGGATTTTTACGGGAAATGATCATCAGATTCTGTGAAAGTGAAAAAAAATTTTTTGGGATTTGCCTTGGTCCCCCAAGGTAAAATTTTAGAAAAATTTAAAAAAAAAATATTTTTTAAATTGGCGCCTTTTGAATTTTAAAGGGATTAGGGGCTGTATTGGAGGGGAAGGGAATAGAAGGGGCCACTAATCACACAAGGCCCCTAACAAGAAGATGTTGAACATAGTTTTGAATACTGGGGCCTACCGCATAAATAAACTCTGGTATGCATGCTTTTTCATGCATCCAGAGTCACTTTCGAGTGATTTGTGTCTAAGGTATGTGGGTGTGCGCATCTCAACTCCAAGCCCCCAAGCCCCCTGCGCCCCCGAAGGGGACGCAGGGGGCTTGAGAGTTAGAGATGCGCGCACTCACTTACCTTAGACATAATTCCGAGAAGTACTCTTGATCAAAAAATGCGTATAGAGTCTCTTTTTGCCACGGCCCAGTGAAAAACATGGTGAGGCAGTCGAAGAATACATATATTTACTTTTCTATTGTTCTGCCATAAAAGTGGCCCCTTCTATTCCCTTCCCCTCCCAATACAGCCCTTAATCCCTTTAAAATTCAAAAGGCGCCAATTTAAAAAATATTTTTTTTCAAATTTTTCTAAAATTTTACCTTGGGGGACCAAGGCAAATCCCAAAAATTTTTTTTTCACTTTCACAGGATCTGATGATCATTTCCCGTAAAAATCCGGGTCGAGAAACATGAATATGCAATCGGTTTTTAAAAATTCACCTCGAAAGTGGGTCAGCCGTGGGGGGGGCCAAGTAAAGTGTTACCTCGAATAAGTTTAGATGAGTTTCGCAAATGCTTGGCGTCAAAAACACAACATTTGTGAATGGTAAAACGACATTTGGCAACATGGACACTTGGCTACAGACAGTTGGCAACATGGACACTTGGCTACAGACAGTTGGCTACACTTTTCGATCTTTTGCGGTAAAATTTTACCAAAAAAGTCAAAAAATGTAGCCAACTGTGTGTAGCCAAGTGCCCTGGCCCCTTTGTGATTTGGTTAATTTTCGAGGATTCTAATGAAAAGCTAGTGGCACACAACCCTTCCCAAAAATTATTGTGTCATGCACCGATTCTAAATAAAAATATAGATGTGCAAAAAGTGACAAATAATCAAACGAAACACAATTCGAAATTTGGATTTCCCACGTAATGTCGAAACTATCTCAATACAGCTTTCAAACCCCGTGAAATTATGGATTATAGCGTTTGTTACACGTTTTTCATAAATATTTTCACAACACATCAAAATGAAAAGTGGTCGTTGTTAGGTAGTAGGTAGGACATGATGAAAAATAGTTGGCATAATCCATACACCCACGTGCTGGGGTCTTGTTAAAACCAAACAATTACCAAAAAAATTAATTTGTGAGCCTCACTAATCACTAACTGTTTTTCTTGAACTGTAAACTGAACTAAAATTCAAAGTTCAACTGATGATTCGGATTTTCCGAAATGGACGCTACTCGTTAATTCCCCTACCCCCCCCCCCCCCCCCATAATTTTTTAGATACCCCTAAAACCATACTTTTTTTTTTGAAAAGTTGTAAGAGTTGTTAATAAATACGACTTGCTGGTAATTGACTTGGGCTGATAGTGGAAATACTCAATTGCATGATTGACTCCATTCAGAGATGTAACAACAACAACGAGACAAAAGAACACACTAATCATATATGTAAGAAAAGAATAGAGGAAGTGATGTATGCAGCCCTCACCCTTCAATTTGCTCAAATAGTCTATGGCCTGCTCAATTATGGAAGGGGAAGGACAGCCGGGATGGGCTGGTCGCACAGAAGGTGGGGGAAGATGAGCTATTTGAGTAGCAGAGAAGACAAGCAGTATTATTATTATGTCTTTACTTAAACTTCTTCAACACAAGTGAGCGGAAATCAATTGTTTTTGGTTGTTAGAAAAAAGTGTTTTAGAAAAAAGTGTTTCTTTAAAAATGACACTCCATATGACATACTCACGATACAAAATACAGCTGAGCCATGCAGCAAAGGTTGACGTTATATCGAGAGTAGAATAATATGTATATTAAAGCAAAATAAAATTTCGTTGGGGTACAGCTTTAATTTGTTCCGGCAAAATCGATAACCAAAACTCACAAATTCACCTTGACCTATCTTTGTGAGTGATGAGTCCTGCCAATATTTGTGACAAAAGGGAATTTTATTAATGTAGATGTTTTGAAAATCGCAGCGATAGACCCAAAATAAAATTCACTCTTTGAAAATATGACCGAAATTTCGAAAATTGCAAGGAATTTTCGCTGTTTTGCTTTCATGTTGTGAAATCAAAAAAATATATTGTATAATTTATTGGAGTCGAAGTTTTTTGACAGATCATTAGTTAGACCGAATTTGATATAATTAATTGTGTACAAAGCCTTGTTAGTCGCAATAAATTATTTTAGGAGTTAGTCAGACGCTTAGATTGGGAGCTTGCTTGATTGGCTGCTATCTGTTTTGTTATCGATCCGAAGATTTTTTTACTTTTTGATTACGTAGGTGGATGTAACTTTGAAGAAATTTTCGGAAAATGCAATTTTATCGATAAAAATTTGCTTGAAATGCCACCTTTTTAAAAAATCAAGCAAATTTTTTAAAAATTTTGATTTGTAAGCACAGTTAGGAGGATCAAATTGTAAACACAAAAAACTGCTGAAAAATTATACAGCCGTGGGATCTTGAAGACTTTGACATACGTCCTCCGAATTCAATTGGCGACCTAAGTGTCTTGGCAAAATGAAAAAAGAAGGATCATCTTCATTGATTTGTTATATGCAAGCTTGCTGAAAAAGTAGTACAGTCAAACCATGATTTAGTGCTCCCTCGATTTAGTGCGACCCTGAGGTTGATGGACTTGGTCAAAAGTCTTTGAAAGTCTCGAAAGTCCAACCCCGATTTAGTGCGACCCTTATTTAGTGCGACTTTTTTCCAGTCCCCAGGGGTCTCAGTAAACCGGGTTTGACTGTACCAGTACTTTTATTATTTCCTTGCAGACTATAGCACTCACACACACACTTCTTTATGTTAGAATAAAAACTTTTCTTTGGTCAAAACGCAGAATTTATTTGACCAAATGTGAGTCTTCAATGAAATAAAAAGCTATAAACAAGCATAGAAATAAGAGAAGTGGACGATGATAATATGCCAGCCAATGGTTAATTAAATAGCCGGAAAAGGAATAACTATAATTATTCCTGCATGCATAAGTCATGTTTAGGTCTAGTTCCCTTCTCTCTATCCCACTAGATGTGTTCACACAGCCATAATTTGGCCAGCTGGTTGCATATTAATTGCTGCCAAATATCATCTTTATCCACAAAATCACTATATTCAATGCATGCACAACAGAATGGATATAACATAGGGCTTGGATCTGTCTTTATTAATAAAATTTTCGACGCTACTGTCATATACCCCCCCCCCCCCGAAAATCGGACCTACTGTCATATAACCCCCCCCCCCCCAAACCGACTTTTTTGGGAGTGTCTAAAAACCATTTTTATGCAATAATTTTGCCATAAAAAGACCAGAAAAGCAGTTTAAAAGGGATTATGGGCTGTATTGGGAGGGGAAGGGAATAATACAGGGGCCACTTTTTTTAGCTGCTTTACCATGTTTTTCAACTCGGGCCGTGGCAAAAATAGACTCTATATGCATTTATGATCAAGTGTACTTCTCGGAATCATGTCTAAGGTAAGTGCGTGCGCGCATCTCTATGTATATGACAGTAGGTCGATTTTGGGGGGGGGGGGGGGGGTATATTACAGTAGCGTTTTGGGGGGGGGTATATTACAGTAGCGCCAAATTTTCTTTATTTGGAACTTCAAACCTGATTATTCAAATAGTACTTCCGCGTCAAAACTTTATTTTTTTATGCTATAGGGCCAACAAACGTGTTTTCACGAAAATGTCGTATCATTATGAAACACTGATTTTTCGGCTACCAGACATTTTCCAATATTTTTGGAAATTGTCGGCCGACATTTTCCAATATTTTATCGGTAAATTCGGGCGAATTTACCGAATTTACCGATAAAATATTGGAAAATGTCGGCCGACAATTTCCAAAAATATTGGAAAATGTCTGGTAGCCGATTTTTCGCCGTTTCGGCAAAATATTTTTCTGTTCTAGAAAAACACCGTTTTTTGGAGTGGAATGCAATTTTCTGCGGTTTTCACATGCTAGTTGAAAAATATAAACAATTTGAACAAAAACTAATGTTTTTGGCAAAAAAATGGGGGTGTCGTATCATTATGAAACGCACTGTAAATGTCGCAACACCTAGACAGGCCGTGACTTTCTGATGGGCATCTCAAAATCTACATAAAAAACAAACCTTTTGTTAGGTTTTAGCTTCAATGCGTAGTGCAACCTATTAGAAAGTTATAGCCTGTTTAGGTTGTTTGCAGGTCTTTTCCGACGACCGGGCATGCAATTAGAGATTCATTACTGTAAACAATTTTTCTGATGGTCAAAAAAACACATTTCCAATAAAAAGCAAATGCCTGGGGCAGTCAAAGTACAATAATAAAACATAAACAGAAATTTTGCCAAAATCAATAAATTTATTGCTTTTTCAGACCAACAAAACATAATAGCAAAGCAAAAAATTTCATTACTTAATGCAAATCCAGAGCAATGCATGTTGTCCACAACGGCGATTTTTATGCCATTCAAGACGCAATAAAAATAAATGCAGCAAGCAGTGGCAGCAGCTATACACTGCTGCTGCTCTTTTATGTAGTGCTGGAGGGAGAAATGCTTGCACACACACCTCTCTAGCTGCTTCTCAGACTTTTCCTTATGCTCTGTTTTCTTTTTGCTCTCTGCTTGCATGAAATATTGGAGTCAGTAGCTAGCGGTTACTTCATTTTGTCTAGTTTTAGTGAAAGAGGATTAAAAAGATGTCTAAAATGAATACCGGTATATGAAAAGAAAGACTTGGAAGCGGTTGAACATGGTTTTAAAAGAATCATGAAGCTTAATGAGCATAGAAATTTGCAAAATTTAAATTCGCGCGGGACCAACATAATTCTGTTAATAATTTCTCGAATTAGTTTTTTGTGTGCATTATAAAGGGGAGGGTAAACTTTATATACTCATCGCTAACCGAAAATTTTGGTTAGCCGACGACCCTGTGTGTACCGATGTTGCAAGCTTCATCAAAATTTTATAAAAACCGTGAGATTTTGTTGTTTCATTTTGTTTTGACTAGAGACTGCATTCGGGATTTTACTTTCGAACGCATTTTCGACCCACTTTTAACGGACATTAATAGCTGAAAATTTCACAACCTTCAGCTAATTTTATTCCTCTATCGTTTAGATATTTTACTTTTTAAGTTTCATTTGAAAATTTTTGACCTGCGACCCTAAATTTCGAAATTGACCTAAACGGGATCCCGTTTTGTCAATTTCGGGATTCAGAGTCGCAGGTGCATAATTTTTTTTAATTCAAAAAGTGAAAAGTACAATAGAGGAATGAAAGTAGCTAAACATTGTGAAATATTTAGGAGAGGGCTTATTCGCCGTCGCGGTATTTGGCATTGACGAAATTGGATCGAAATTGGCTCCGCAAGACTTGAAAGAAATAGGCCGACGGCGATAATCGTCGACGGCGAATATTGTCAACGACGAATACCGCGACGGCGAATCAGCCCTCTCCAAATTTTTTTGGTTATTAATCAATTTTCGGGTTGTTCAATTTTTAATAGTCTAATTTTTATGTCTCCTTATAACGACCGGCTCTTTGTAACGTCCCGAAAAAGGATCAGTTGATTCACGAAAAAATTATCTATAACCATAGATGGGCAAATATCAGAACAGTTCAGACCAGATCGCCAAAGATCAGATCAGAAAAGTCTGAAAAAGCTTTAAGGGGTTCGAGGTCGATATGTTTAATGGAGGTATGCTGAGCGATTTAAGGCGCATTCACAATGAGGAGTCTGTTTGCGGATGCTAAAACAGACTACTCAGTAAGAATCTCGGCAAACAGAATCCTCGCTTTTTCTCTTTTTTCCAAAATTATTCAGTTGGTAGGATCTTTTTTTTTAAATTTAGCCTTGCTTATCCAGTTTCTCACATCATGCAGTTGAGGTTTAGGGCTACTAAATGAGCGAATGACTTAGTAAATATTGCTTCAAAAATTTAAAATTTTGAATGAAAAGATGAAAATATGATGTGTATGATACTTATTTACTTACCAATTTAACGTCCAGTGTGATAATAAAAAAAAAGTTTGGGTGCTACTCTGGTTTAAAGTGTCAAACTGCGTGTTTATTTTCAAAAAAAATTGTGTTGACAACTCGGTGTTGCAATGTTAAAAAACCTTGTGCAGAATCAAAAGTTGGAATTTTGAAATTCCTTCAAAAAATGCGCTAAGAATATAAGTTTGAAAACTAAGCAAACTTTTTTCGAAGGTTTTTTTCTTTTCGATGTGTAGCGCATTTTTATAGGAATTTTTAAAATTCTTCTATGTCCTTTTAGGCCCCTTTCGGGGGCGCAGGGGGCTTGGAGTGGAGATACGCGCACTCAATTACCATAGACATGATTTTGAGCAAGACTCTTGATCGAAAATGTTTATAGAGGCTCTTTTTGCATAGCCAAAACCCGCTTCCCAAACCCAATAAGTGCCAAATTTGCAAAAAGTTAAAAAAAAAGATGTCCAGCAATGTAAAATAATACAGTAAAAAACTTTTTTAAGAAATGTGGAAAAAACCCATTTATTTGAGCTGTTGTTTAGCAGCTGCACGCGTTGGTCGAAGCACGCATGCATGGGTAGCATAGTCTATTTTAGACACGTGTACACTTTAGATGTGCACATATAAAAATAAAGACGTCAATAGAGTACATGAATGGCTTTGAATGTCTGGCCGATCAGAAAAACAACAAATTTTGCATATAAACTCAAGAAGACCTCGACAAAACATTATCACTTGCAAATTTTTCTTATTGTGCATACTTGCTGTTTATTTGAGTAATATTCCAACTCAACCATGCGTTTCATTATATTTCTTGTTATATTCACAATTCTATTCATGAGTTCAAACAACCCATTTGGAAGCGCTGATCCTCATGCACATGTACAAAATGGTAGAAGTGGCAGGCATACTAAAACATCTAGGGGACACCGCAAACCGCATTCTAGTGGAAAAGTGATGAAAAACAAAGATTTCTCTGGCTTTGTCATAGATCCCAAAGATATATTTGAGCAATACAATTATGAGTGCAACGGAATAGCAAAAAGAAACAATTTTTTGTTGGGAAGTTTTTTCAATAAGTGTAAAATTCAACAAAAGAATTCAACTACTGAATAATTTAGCAGATTTATTTTTCAAACTCGCTCATACAGGATGTCAAAACAAATATTATTTAAAAATATTATTTTCGGGACACCTTGCACATTGCCTCGTACAGAGCCATTTAAAAAACACCTTAAAGGTGCTTTTTGAGATTTGAGCAAATTTTCTGCGAAAAATTCAAAAATTCTTCATATTCAAATAGAAAAATGATTCTCTCTTAAAATAGCTTCAAGTTTTCACAAAAAAACTTATTCTTGTCACTTAAAAGACTGATTGTCGTCATCAAAATGCTTTTTCTTCAAATCAGGTAAACCTTTTTTGCAGCTGATTTGGTCTTGTAGCTGATTTACGTCATTTTGCAGCAGATTTGGATGATCCACAGAAGAGACTAAGCACTTTCAATTTTTTTAATTTGTCCAAAAATGGTTCTATACTTTGTCTGCGGCAATTTTACCATATCGTAAACATTTTTGCAAAAAAATTGAATTGGGGACCAAGGTAGCCGAAAATTTTTGGGCATTTTGAATACGACCTTGGTCCCCAAGGCAATTTTTTGGCAAAAAAAAGTTTTCATGCGAAATGCTCAAACGTGGTGAAAACACCGTAGAATAAGTATTAAACCATTTTTAGAAAAAAATTAAAAAATTTAGGATCAGCCAAAGAGGGATCAGCCTCTGAGGATCAGCCAAGTTAGCTTCAAAAAGGCGGAAATGAGCTGTAAAAAAAGATTCGCTCCTTCAAATCCATCCAAAAATTTGCTGTTCAAAGCAAAAATAATTTTTTGGATAAAGAAAAAGCTTTTCGCTGAAAGAATGTTTTCGGTGACAATAATTGGTCTTTCAGTGACAAAAATAAGTTTTTGCTGTGTAGAATTCTTTGATATAAAACTTCACCACTGCACACACTGTTGAAAAAAATTCTGTTGAATTATTATCTGCTTTTAAAAATTAAAAATTAAAATTAGGCTGTTGAACTAAACGGTTTTTAAACTATCTATTGTTTATCGTATTCCCTTTAATAGAGCCCCCGGAGCCTTATTTTTTAGATGACCAAAAATTTTGAAATTGTAAATCAAAAATGGCCATAACTCTAAAGTTCTAATCAAAAACAAAGAGGAGGCTCTATTAGAGGAAATACGGTATTTACTCTAACAGGTTGACATGTCGGGTTATACTTCAATCAACCAAAAATCTGAAAATTTTGAGATCAATTTTGAGATTTTAGGGTGAAAATTCAAAATATAAAAAGCTGGATCGATAAGACTCGTAGGGGTTAAGAAAACTATAAAAACAGCTGTGCAAAACAGGAATATAAATACTGTCGCCCTATTAGAGTAAATACGGTATATTTTTCATATAACATGGTTGTTGAATTCTCTTCTGTTAAATTATCCTGCATTCTTCTGAATAAACAACCCATTTATTTTTCGCCTTAAACTTGCATGATTTCATTACGTTACACAATAAATTTATGTTACTTTAACCAGCTTGTGCACCGATTGACAAAACATGTTAAAAATTCGGATGACTGGTTGAAAAAGGTCAAAATATTGTTTCAAGAATGAACCTCAACAATTTTAATTAAACTTAAACAAACCCAAGTATTAATACCGTATTTCCTCTAATAGCTGCCCAGGGCTCTTATTTTTCAATCTCCCTCTAGGGTGGGCACTTATTAGAGCATGGGCAGATATTAGGACATGGGCTCTTATTTTTCCACTCCTTCCCAACAAATTTTATTCGAAGTTTCATAACAACATAAGATAAACAAACATTTAAACAATATGGAACTCCGGGTTAATATCATTCTTAAAATCAATCTCGATGCTGTAAATAAAATAATACATCAAACATCAAGGAGAGGAAATACGGTAAACGGATATTCTATATCGTTTGCTTCCGAATGAGATTTTAGGGTGGGCACTTATTAGAACATGGGCACTTATATTTCAAATTCCGTCTAAGGTGGGCACTTATTAAGGCAGTTAATATTTCATGGCAGCTATTAGAGGAAATGCGGTAATTGGTGCACAATTATCGAGACACTTTTTGATCTGGCCTGCACTCACCTTTTTAAATCACTGTGGAATAATGAATGACCACCGCCGACTTTCTTGCACTACTAAACATATCTTATCAGTACCTTCGAATACTTTTATGCTTTAACTAAACTTCCCATGCTTTTCCATATCCAGCTACTATCCAGTACCCTTTACCCTTTACCTTAAAAGTCAAAATTTATTCAAAAATTTAAAAAACTGTCGTCCTCCACTTCAAAACATGTTTTCTACACGTTTCAGGCCCTAAAACACACGAAAAAGTGTTCCGAACCCGTTTGGGAGGAGTTGGTATACAGAACTGCGGCCCAATTCGCTACTTGTTGAAAAAAAATATGACCAATTTTTAAAATTAAAATTAAAATTTAAAATTACTGTACTTTATCACGAAAATATTTGGGGTTGCACAACCTGAAATTGAGTGGAATTGGCTTACACAAGCCTGCATGTTTTTGATAAAATTTCTAATCTTTTAGATTGAGTGCACATGTTTCTATATACCAATGTGTAGCCAAGATTCTAATGTCTAGATAAGTGCAAAAACAAGGACGCCTGTCACCGTAGGGACATTCGCAGTCTGTGTTTTTTCCGAAAACTCATCGATCGGCATGAATTCCGAAACCGACTCTCGACTACCGTTTGCCAAAAGCCTCTGTCGAGTACGAAGAGGCTCTGGTCAATTTCGTGATGTACGTGAACTAAGTGAGAGACTTTATTTTGTAATTTATTGCTGATTTATTGCTTCTACTCTTTTTGAGCTACCACCACATCTACGCCTGTTATGAGACTGCTGTATGGTTGGACCCAGCTGGAGGATAATGCATCGATATGAAATTTTTTTAACACCAAATTTGAAGAAAGCCCAAAGATTTCTCGTCGAATGACATATTATACTCTAAAAAAAGTATGAAAAATAATGTTGGGCGTTTGAAAATATAAAATTTCTCATTTTTGGGGCGTCTCCACCACCTGCTTTTTAAAAAGCATAATCTTCCGTGTAAGACCGACTTTTTATTATCACAGTTTTTCTCAAAGTTGCTCAGAATGAGTTGCTCTACAAGATAGGCGAGAAAATTTGGGGTCGAAATTCTGAGGCAACAAATTTTCTTATAGGGTGCTTCAAAGTTACAGAAAACGAGTTTTAATTATTTCAATGTTAAGCAAAAAAGGTTTACCGTAAAACCTCTATTAAACGGACACCCTCCAATAAACGGACACCCTCTGATAAACGGGCACCCTCAAGGACCTATATCTCAGCGCAAAAAATTTTTTTTGCAAATCTGTTTTTCGCGTTTTCTTGATCACCTCGATCTTAGTTGATTCCGCTTTTTAGATTTTTTTGAGTACCCAAAAATGTCAAAATCAAAATATTTTTTTTTCGATTTTTCAGGGGTTGAAAATTAAACGGGCATGCCCGTTTAATAGAGGTTATACGGTATGTGGTACGAAAGCTTAGATCTTGAAAAAGATTTTGGCATATTAGGTTTTTCAAAATGACTTACAAAACTTCACTAAATGCCCCCTCAAAGTTGAATTTTTTCACAAAATGTGTGGTATTAAAAGCGGGATTTAACGTTTTTTTTGACACGGGAAAGGCCATTTATTTTTGCTCATCGAAAAAAATTCTCTCAGTCTACCGTATTTCCTCTAATTAGCCGACACCCTCTAATAAACCGACACCCCCTACTTTGAGGGTCCGTATCTCAGTCCACAGAAAAAATTTACATCGCTGTTAATTGCGTTTTCTTAGCTCCTACAAGCTCTATCGATTCCGCTTTTTCGATTTTGGATCTTCACCCGAAAATGTCGAGATCGACCCAAAATTTTCACGACTTTTGAAGGGTTGAAAAATAAACCGACATGTCGGCTAATTAGAGGAAATACGGTATCTTTTATGGCTCATTTGTAAACGTTGTTGTTGTCGTCGTCGTTGAAATATTTTTTTTATAAAACCGTTTTTTGCCAACGACCACGACAACGACGACCCATTTACAAAAAATCCAACAACAACGACGACGCCAAGGACAACGAAATTTTTCATTCAAAATTGGACGAATTTCGCATTCTCAGACGAGATTTCAAGGGAAAACGTGTGGAGAATATAGTTAATCCTTGAAATTCTGACTTAATATGCAAAATTGTCTAATTTGGAAGAAAATTTTTTGTTGTCGTTGTCGCTGGATTTTTTATAAATAGGTCGTCGTTGTCGTCGTCGTTGGCGTTGTCGTTGGCGCAAAAGTGCCTTTATAAAACATTTTTCCAACGACGACGTTTATAAATGAGCCATTAGCTAAGATACAATGTCTCAAAGTGAGCTATGATCCAGCTACGTTTGATTGAAAAATTTCTCATAAAACTGCTCGATCTGACCGAGTATAGTATAGCCAGCAGGATGGTATACTTCACGATTACCTCAGCCATCAGCCTCAGCCGGCTGAGGTGTGAACATTTTCCTCAGCCCAAGCCGTCAGCCGGGTCAGAAATTTTACCTTAGCCTCATCCTCAGTCTCAGCCGGCTGAGTTCAAACTGGCTGAAATTCAATAGTTAGCGACAGCCTGGAAGTAAATTTAATCACTGAATCTTTCTTATCAACTGAACACTTCGAACTCGTCAGAAAAACAGTTAAAAAAACGCAAAACGCCAAAAATTTGATGCAAAAATTTTCCTCAGCCGGCTGAGGTCTGAAAAATTTACTTCAGTCTCAGCCGTCAGCCGAGTCGAAATTTTTTTTTCAGCCTCAGTCGGCTGCTTTTATTAAAATTCTTTTGAGACACCCGTTAATTGAGTCTCTATTTCAGGGTCTGGGCGAGATGGTGTCACTTGAACTCCCTGAGCAGGACGATTGAACAGTTGGCCGCTTTCTAATGAACTAGAAGAGATTTAGAAAAATAATGTCTTCTGTTTTTTCAATTCGTCTGAGATTTTTCATTTAACTGATTTTTTAATGTTTTTCCCCCATTTTTGTCTATAATAAAGTAAAACCTATTTAGTAGTATATGACTGCAACTAATTTCACCCGCCAAATTACTGATTTACCCCGCCAAATAAATTTTTACCCCGCCAAATTTTAATTTTGAGCAAAATACTCATTTACCCCTCCAAATTACTGATTTACACCGCCAAATTCAAATTTTTAGTCAAATATTGCAGTAAATTCAAATTTTATAGTTAAAAATAACTTGGATCGCCCAGAATCCTACCCCCGAATGGCCAGAAGTCCCTGAAAGTTGGTTTTTGGGGGTTTACTAAAGCGGGAGTAAACTTGAGGGGGGAGTAAACGAAAATTCGATTGAGAGGATCAGAATTCCAGTCGGATGGGCTAAATCACTCAAAATTCCACCCTGAACCATTCTCAACCCTCTTAAACAATCCTAAGCACCGATTTAAAGGATTTAGATACTGGTTCGGATGGTTTAGGGTAGTTTAAAATGGTTGAGAATGGTTCAGGTGGGATTTTGAGCGATTTAGCCCATCGGACTGGAATTCTGATCCGCTCAATCAAATTTTCGCAAAAAAAAATTCCCCTTTAGTAAACCTCCCAAAAACCAACTTTCAGGGACTTCTGGCCATTCTAAGGTGAGATTCTGGGCAATCCAAGTTATTTTTAACTATAAAATTTGAATTTACTGCAATATTTGACTAAAAATTTGAATTTGGTGGGGTAAATTCAAATTTGGCTGGGTAAATCAGTAATTTGGCGGGGTAAAACAATTTGAGCCGTAGTATATTCCAAATTCAATGTTTTTGCTTTGAAAGTCGTCTTAGAAATCTATTACAATCTTTGTTTAACTGGACTTTCAACCTGAGAATATTTTCACAAAAATTTTAACATGAATCTGTGGTGAAATTTTCTTCCTTGAATTTATTTAATGTCCCCTTTTCACTTTTGCATATCCAAAAACATTCCTTGTCACAATCTGCAACAATTCAAAAGAGGTCTTTTTTCACATACCAGACAAATGACCAAGAAGACATCTAACCAAGAAGACATTTTGGGACCCATAATCTTATTTATTTTTGAAGTTTTAGTCGAAATCTTTTTTTTTCGCTCCAAAATAGCAATAAGCACTGGATAAAATGAAATAAAATCTTTTTTACCCAAATTTCCTTTTTTCGAAATTTTTCATTACATACCTTTATAACATCTTATATACTGAAGGTTTTTTCGGCCAGAGTTAATTATAGCAAATCCTCCCCGAAAAATGGCAAATCCTCCCCGAAAAATTTTAACTACTTTTTTGTGTGTTTTAGGGACTGAAACGTGTAGAAAACGTGCTTTCAGGTGTGGGACGGCACTTTTTAAAAAAAATTTTTGACCAAATTTGACTATTTGCCTTGGGGGCAGGGTTCGACAAATGTGCCCTTTCAGGGCACAATGTGCCCTTTTTTTTTTAATTTTCACAGTTGAAAAAATATGTGCCCTACAAAGGGCACAATGTGCCCTTTTAAGGGCACATTTTTTTCGCGCCATATTTATGTGCCCTTTTTAGGGCACATCGGTCAGAAAATGTGCCCTTTTCAAGGAAAAATGTGCCCTTTTCTATTTCAAAATTTTGTCACTTTTTGTCACTTTTTTTAATTTTTTGTGTTTTTTACAGATTTTATTCATATTTCGGCCTATACATGTTTATTATACAGTCGAACCTCGCTATAGTGCGACCCTTGGGGTCAGCCCAAACTCGCACTATAGTGGGAGTCGCACTATATCGAGGGTCTCCAAACCATTTGAAAACAATGTTCGCACTACAGTCAAATCTCCCATCAACATAACGCCAAGGGACCGGCAAAACCATCATGTTAATGGGAAGTTTATGTTAATGGGAGGGTAAATTATATAGAAGATCAATTGAAAGGGACCGACACTAGCGTTATGTTAATGAGAGATTTATGTTAATTGGGGGGTATTTTAATGGGAGATTCCACTGTATATCGAGCTTATCATTCAAAACGCTGCATTAAATCAAAGTTTCATTCGTAAAACAACCATAACAAGAACAAATTAACAAAATGAACAATAAACAATCAAAGGACTGTGAAGAAGCGCGACTTTTGTTAGGAGTGCTCATTGCAAAATAACTAAAATAATGAAAATTACGATGGCGTTACACGTCAGAGACTAAGAGAGGCTAGGGGAAGATTGCCAAAAACGAAAATTGCCAAAAACGAAAATTGCCAAAACGAAGATTGCCAAAACGAAAATTGCCAAAACGAAGATTGCCAAAACGAAAATTGCCAAAAACGAAAATTGCCATGACAAATGAAAGCTTAGTGAATACGAACATATACCACTCAGTTCCACATAACGTACCCTTCATTTATCTATTCGTCTAAAAATGACTTAAGTCAAACCTAGATATAGTGACTCCTACAATATAGTGACACCTCAGAGTCAAGACAAATGTCGTTTTGGCAATTTTCGTTTTGGCAATTTTCGTTTTGGCAATCTTCGTTTTGGCAAAACATACGTTTGGCAATTTTCGTTTTTGGCAATCTTCCCCTAGCCCTAAAAGAAGAATGAGTATCTTAGTAGTTGTTTGCGACTGTACCAATAATTGATTTTTCGGCGGGAATTCAAAATCCTGTGATTTTTAACATAAATTTTTATGAATCGCACTATATCGAGGGTCGTTTTATTTGTCGGGACCGCGTCAGGTTCGCACTATAGTGGAAGTCGCACTATAGTGGGGTCGCACTATATTGGAGGTCTAGTCAGCCTTATTTGGGGCAAAACCAACCAAACTGGTCCTGAACTCGCACTATAGTGGAAGTCGCACTATAGTGGGGTCGCACTATAGCGAGGTCCGACTGTAGTTTACAATATAAATACTTAAAATAATCACGGTAAATATCAGTGTTTTGCATGTAAATTGAGCATTCTCATTTCTAGATCTATATTTCTCTGCTTTAAAGCGGCTCTTTTTTTAGCAGCATGTCGCATGCGGTTGCGAATGCATATCCACAGAGCAATTAACAAGGCCATGAGGAAAATCATGCCACCTAAGCCATAAGTCAGCCAACCAACAAGGGTTGCGTTTGAGTTAAGCCATGCCTGTAGTTGTGGAAAGCCACTCCACACGGCCCAACTCGCAATACCAGTGCCAACAGAGGATACTCTACCAGATATGAAAGCCTTGACAGTTCCCTTGCTCTTGCTGTCAGTCTTGCTGCCTCACTGGGACTGTCTCCAGATACTGATCGCCCATCATTTGAGTTTCCATCACTAGAGGCACTGCTTCCATTGTTACCGCGACCGCCACCTCTACTCGCTCTAGGTTTGCTCTCACCAGAGCATTGTTTTCTGAAAAAATTGCCATCTTACGTGATTCATTAAGGTCAAAACTGGAAAAGGTTGGAAAAAGGTTGATATGTCAAATCAATTGCTATCACTGTTGTAAAACACGGTGAAGTTTCTCTGAAATAGCAGAAACTTTGAGGCGCACATAAAAAATAATCATGTCAGCGAGCCCTGTATTTAATTCTCTGACTTGAAAAGAAACAATATGTTGAACCCAAAAGTTTAACGATTTTTCGTTCAAAAATAGCATTTTTCAGTTTCAACCATTTACTAATACTTTAAAATCAAATATTTTACCGGACTATTACAACCCTCTTTAAATTGTGTAAAAATAAATGAATAACTATTTTGCAAATTCTTTTAATATATTCGCTCACCTTGTGCTGAAGAAGAAGCACTATTATTCACTTCATCGTTCTCGGCCACTCCATACACAACCACACAGATGAAAAATGCAAAGTAGATGCAAAGCAGAAGCTTAAAAACTTTATTGTTGATGATGAATCAACCATTATCAGCTCCATTGCTCGCGCTGCTTTATTCGCTCTTGAGAAAAAAATGACCAAGATGAATAAAAAAATAGCACTTTGCTCGGCTTTTGTGGACCCTCAAATAAGAAACCAGTTATCGTCCTTGTGCCGAAAAGTTGAGCGTTGGAACTTAGAAGAGGTGAAGAACAGAATAAAAGCAAACCTTATAATTTATTTTAGATAGTAAACGCTGTCCAAGCTGAAGCTTTGTTGCTAGGAGATGGTTTACAAGGCTGTGTTTCCTTATTCACAGCAATATAGTGGTTCACGCATGTACTTTGAAGCTGAACCTGTAACTGTGGAAATAGCTGCTGAAATTGCCATCTATAATAATCTAGCGGCTAGTAATTCTTTGAATACCTTGGAATTCTGGAAGACGTTCGAAAAAGACTTCCTATGCTAGCTCGAGTTGCTAAAGAATATTTGCCCATACAGGCTTCAAGCACGACGAGCGAAAGAGCTTTTTCGCTACTGCGCCTCAACGCAACAGAACTGCGCAATCGACTGAAACCTGAAACAATTTCAAAGCTAATATGTCTGCGATCACTATTTCTCAATAACATGTTGCCAGAAATAGACGAATTAAATAATGCTGAAAATTCAATGGACCTGTAATACAATTGTATATCTTAGCTGTTGCATATCAACAAAACAATTCAATGCTAGTTATTTTAACTATGTATAGGCCGAAATATGAATAAAATCTGTGAAAAACAAAAAAAATTGAAAAAAAGTTAAAAAAAGTGACAAAAATTTTGAAAAAGAAAAGGGCACATTTTTCCTTGAAAAAGGCACATTTTCTGACCGATGTGCCTAAAAAGGGCACATAAATTAAGGCCAAAAAAAATGTGCCCTTTTTAGGGCACATTGTGCCCTAAAAAGGGCACATAAATATGGCGCGAAAAAAATGTGCCCTAAAAAGGGCACATTGTGCCCTTTGTAGGGCACATAATTTTTCAAAAATACGATGTGCCCGGAAATGTGCCCTTTAGGGCACATTTGTCGAACCCTGCTTGGGGACCAAATTTTCTGAAAAGTGTCCCCTAATCTTTTTCTTTCGTCGTTTTTAGTGAAAATTTCGTCAAATTTAGTCAAAAATTAACTTGGATTGGTCAGAATCCCACTTCGGAATGGCGAGAAGCCCTTGAAAGTTGGTTTTTTGGGGTTTACAAAAGGGGGAGTGAACTTGGGTGGATCAGAATTCCTGTCCGATCGGCTGAATCACTCAAAATTTCATCCGGAACTACTCAAAACCAACATAGACCTGGAATCCTGAGCGATTCAGCCCATCGGACCCGAATTCTGATACGCTCAATCGAACTTTCGCAAAAAGTTTACTCCCCTTTAGTAAACCCCCAAAAACCAACTTTCAGGGGCTTCTGACCATTCCGGAGTGGGATTCTGACCAAGTTATTTTTTTACTGAAAAATTTAAATTCCCGCAAAATTTTGACTAAAAACGACGAGAGAGAAAAAATTTGGAGGCACTTTTCAGAAAATTAGGGGGTATTTTTCAGTAATTCGGGGCAGAATTAAATATTACCCTTCCGTTTTTATATTAAATTTCTCAATCTTCTTTAAAAAATGATTACACCATCAGGTAGCCCTCCGATTCTAGTTTCTGTTAAGTTATTATTTACCGAAAAATCTTTGCAAAATATATCACATAAAGGTAAAAGTATGAAAGAGATGAGAAAAAATTTGGTTCATAGTTTTACTTTTTTGCGCCACATTTTACAGAGATATTGCAGCAAATGATATCTTGTTAGAAACTAGAATTGCAGGGCTATCTGATAGTGTTATCACTTGTTGAAAAAGGTTGCAAAAGTTGATAGAAAAACGCAAAACCAAAATCTCAAAAAATATTTGCACCAAAAAAGATCTGATTTGCACCAAAAAAATCAATATCCTAATGGAGGTTACCTGGATTCCCTATTTTTTAAATTTTCACCTTGTTTTTCTCACTATAACTTGGCAAAAAGAGATTATATATGCATTTTGATCAAGAATCTTGCTCGGAATCATGTATGAGGTGTATTATGAATTATAATAATATTATAAATTATAATCGTATAATAAATTATATTATAATATGTATTTAAATGAGTGGGCGCATCTCTAATTCTTAAGGGCCTGTGTACACTTCAAAGAGGTTTTCCAGAAAGAAGCGCAAAAGGCGTAGTGTGTTAGAGATACCTAAGGCCAGAGCGAAGTGTGTTAGCTGACTTCAGCCGGCTGAGGACATCACCTTAAACCGAAGGCTGAAAACAAGGAACAAAAGAGAAAAGATACCTAAGGTCAGAGCGAAGGATGGCAGCATCATCAGAGAAGAGAGCCAGAATTTTTCAGCCTTCGGTTAAAAAATTCTGGCTCTCTTCTCTTCTCTCTTCTTCTCTCTTCTTCGCTCTGGCCTTAGGTATTTTTTCTCTTTTGTTCCTTGTTTTCAGCCTTCGGTTGCTGAGGCTGAGGTGGAATTTTTCAAACTGGTAACTGAAGCTGGGCAAAAAGAGTTTCTTTATGCTTTTATGATCAAGAGCCTTGCTCGAATCATGTCTAAGGTAAGTGAGTGCGCGCATCTCTAGTCCATCATGACCCTCTCAGTACCCGAAGAGGGTATGTGTGATATTCATGGCCTGTGTCTACTTTTTGATGATCAAATTGATTGATCACAGTCTACTTACTATATTGTCTAGGAGTTGCGTAAAAAGCGCCGTTGCAAAAAGCGCCGATTTAAAAGCGCCGTTTCAAAAAGCGCCGCGGCAAAAAGCGCCGTTCTAAAAGCGCCGTGGTAAAAAACGCCGTTCTAAAAGCACCGCGAAAAAAAGTCGTGAGAAAGACTCTAAGTAAATTGTTCGAGCTTTCGCATTTGGGCACTGGCAAGGTGAGCCCAAAACCTTATATTAAGGTTCCTACCCTGTTTTGGTCATTGGAGCTGGGCAAAAGAATCTCTATATGCATTTTATGATTAAGAGTCCTGCTCGGAATTATGTCTAAGGTAAGTGAGTGAGCGCATCTCTAACCAACCAAGCCCCTGCAAGCCCATCGGGGGCGCAGGGGGCTTGGTTGCTTGGGGTTGAGATGCGCACACCCACATACCTTAGACACAAATCACTCGAAAGTGACTCTGGATGCATAAAAAAACATGCATATCAGAGTTTATTTATGCGGTAGGCCCAGTTAGCAAAACTATGTTCAAATCCCATCTTTCTTGGTGTATTCAAGGATATTCACGTAAGAAACTCAAAAGTTATCGGCGAATTCACCTGTCGGCAAAAAATAAAATAAATAATTGGCACTTTTTCCATGCCTTTTTTCCCGGCTCTTTTTGCGCGGCGCTTTTTACTGGACACCATTGTCTAACTCTCAATATGGTGCGTTTTCCGGGTCCTTAGCGACCCCGCTATTTCGAGAGAAGACTGTGATGTAAAAGATTTTTCGCGCCCAGATAAGTCGTTCATCGGATTTTCTAACATTTTTCTTGTCATCTGGTAAAGATTATACAGTCGACGCTCTCTATAACGACGCTCTTTATAACGTGCTCTTTATAACCATCCGGAAAAAGAACTATTTGGTCCTGAGCTAAGTCATTCAAGTCAAAACGACGCTCTTTATAACGATGCTCTCTATAACGACTCGGTTTAGCCGGTCCCTTGCGAGTCGTTATAGAGAGCTTCGACTGTAATGCCGCTTTATGCATATCATCCGAGTTGCATAAAAAATTTGCGTTTTGGCAAGTTTCATTCAAACTCTGGAATCCGAAGTGCCAAAACTTGAATATTCATATTCTCTTAAACACACTTTAAAAAAACTTTTTAATTCAGCAATCATGGTGCGTTTATCAGTTGATGTTTTCAATGAGACATATCACTTGGTCAACGAAACCAACCAGCGTGAAATATGCCTCCGAAGTATGCAGATGTCTACCATAGAGAATCTCGGTGTCATAATGGTTGTATTTTCTCCGATTTCGCATACAATTTTTAAATTTCTATTTTCAGGATCAGTTTGACGTGGTGGATTTGACGGACAACAATTTACTTAAGCTGAACAATCTGCCTTTCTTGAAACGATTGCAAACGCTTTCTCACATAATAATCACGTCTCTGTAAGCTCAATTACACTATTTTTCAGCACTAGTTCATGGTTTCAACCCTTGTTTTGCAGGAAATCGATAAGGGTATTGGTGGTTGCCTGCCCAATCTGAAGACTCTAGCACTCACAAACAACGAATTGGCTGAGTTGGCGGACATCAATCCTTTAGTGACTCGCAAGAAGTTGGAGCATCTGACCATGGTTGGCAATCCAGTGGCGCACAAAACCAACTACAGGCTGCACGTTATTCATGTTTTGAAGAATGTCAGAGTGCTTTATTTTGAGCCAGTCAAAGATAAGGTAATTTTTTTGCATCCTATAAATCCTTATACGTGTGCTTTAGGAACGTGAAGCTGCTAAGAAATTGTTCGGTCCAACAAAAAATGTGACCAGTCTCTCTAAAAACAAGGACGAAGAAATGGAGCTATAGTTTATTTGTTCAAAATTGTGTGTTTGTTGCAGGTGTTGAATAAAGAGTTTCTGGTTGAAATTTTAGGTAATCGAGTTTTAGTCGAGTTACCGACCTATAGTGAGTGGAATTTATGGCATGGCGACAGCTTGACAAAAAGCATCTGACTAGGGTTGGGTAATTCTCCGGAGAAATACTTTCCGGGTAATTACCCGGTAATTACCGGTAATTACGCGAAAAGCGGAGAAATACTATTTGCTGATACCTAAACCATCTGGATGGTACCCAAACCACCTGAATGTTACCCAAACCACCGGTATGTTACCCAAATCACCTGGATAGTGCCCAAACCATCTAGATGTTACCCGAAACACCTGGATGGTACCCAAATCTTCTGGATAGTACCAAACCATCTGGATATAACTCAAAACACCTAGATGATACCTAAACCACCTGGATGATACCTAAACCACGAAATTTCCGGCTGAGTAGGGTAGGTGGATTGGCTAATAGTTAATCCTAATAAAAGTGAATGGTTAGTGGCGATTGTGATATTTGTCGACCATAATTGTCATAAAATTTCTATGAAGAAAGCAATTGTACTTGTAAAAAAAACATTCAAAAGATATCAGCATAAAAATGAAGAAGATATCGCAGAAAAATAAAATAATGAAAGCTGGGAGTCGAACCTTCGACATTAAAAAGGAGACCAGTAGTGTAAAGGAAAAGCATGGCTCACGCGGGAAGTGATTCCTGCATAATTAGAAAGTAAACATTATTTCTTCAACTCGGTTGTAGTAATTCCAACACCAGGAAAAAGGCTCGAATTCGGACGTCTAAATTTTCCATCGATAATACGAATAGAGAAGCAGAAAAAAACAGTTTTCAGAGAAAAATATCGAAGGTCAACTGCAATACCGTATTTTCTCTATTAATTACCCCGGGGTAATTACTTTTCAACCCCAAAAAATCGGAAAAGAATTATTTTGATTTTGAAATTTTTGGGTGCTCAACCAAAATCTGAAAAGTGGAATAAACTGAGATCGTGGTGATTAAGAAAACGCAAAAAACAGATTTGTAAAATAATTTTTTCGAGCTGAGATATAGGGTGCCTATGGGGGGTAATTATTAGAGAGGGGTAATAAATAGAGAAAATACGGTAAATACTAAAAATAGTATTTCTCCGATTTTTCTTTACGAAGAAATACTTAGTATTTCTCCGGGTAATTACCCGGAGAATTACCCGGAGAATTACCCGGGTAATTACCCATCACTCAACCCTACATCTGACCAAAAATTGGACTGGATAAAAAGTCATCTAATAATAAATTCGAAAATGAGAAACAATTGGTCTTGGCATGGATTGTTTCGAAAAAAATTGTTCTTCGAAAAAAGTTTTATTGAAAAAAATCAACACAGTCCAAAGCGGCAAAAAATCGGCGAAATGAGCAAAAATGCGGATAATGCCGCTTAAAGGGCCATTGCCGTCCCCGACAACGAGAATTTCAAATGTTTGAATTCGCGCGGGACAGTTCTCTTTCGTCTCGCACTGCACTCTTTTGACTTGCTTCGAATGACTCAAAAGAGTAAAATGAAAGACGAAAGAGAACTGTCCCGCGCCAATTCAAACACTTGAAATTCTCGTTGTCGGGGACGGCAATGGCCCTTTAAGTGGCATTTCAAAAATTTAAGTGGCGAAGGAGGTAAAAAAGCGGCAAATACCGCTTAAAAGCGGGAAATAGCATCCCGGTACCGACCCGGAAAAAAGCTTTGGTTAGTTTAAAAAGAAAGTTAACTTAAAACTATGCAAAATCTACAGTGATCTCGTCTTACAAAAAAGCATTCTGCAAATGACAGTGAAAATTTTAAGTAATAGACCACTGAAAAGAATAAGCTTTTACAAAACCACTCTGTGGCGAATCGCCCTCAATTTTCAGCTCTTTTCATTTGCTTCAAATTAAGGGGTAAGTTACTTGAAAACAGTTTTTTAAATAGGTCAAAAATACAATGCTGAAAAAACTTTTTGAATTAGGGCTGGGTTACAGCATTATTAGAGGAAATACGGTGGAAAGAGTAAAAGAAAATTTGAAAAAAGTTAAAACAACTTAAGCTTTTAGATTTTTAAGTACCCTAAAACCACCCTAAAACCTAAACCTGAAAATTTAAAATTTCTTAAAAATAAAAATATGCCATTTTTTCTAACTTAAAATTGTGTGGAGAATTGAGTTTGTTAAGCCCAAAGTTGCGATTTTACACACCCAACTTTAATACCTGGTGTAGGTATCACCTGACCGGGTGGATGTCCACCTGGATGGCCTAAAAATAAAAAAGTTCATTTAAATAAAAAATCTATTTTTCCAAAAAAAATTGTGAAGAATTAGACTTGTTGAGACCAAAAGTGCGATTTTACCAACCCGATCCCAAATCTAGGGTTGGGTACCACCAGGACGGGTTGTCTTTTTATACCTGAAATTACGGCAAAAAAAGGTTGCAGTATAAAATAGGTTGCAGTATAATAAAAATGGAACCCGAAAACGTAAAAAAAATTTTGATCCACCGCCGCAGATGCTGGTTCGAATCCGCCTGGGTGCATACCTTTTTTATCATAATTTTGAGTGTCTTGAGGTCCATATACTTATCACCAAGGTTACTGGTTCGAATTCCTCTGGGTGCAATCAGTCCAAAGTAGAGGACCCCGCTTCAAATGAAACCGTTTTTAGAAAACAATTTTTTTTCAGCTTTGATTGAATCGTTTGGGTATTTAGGTCTGTACCCCGAAATTAATCCGAACCGAAGAAGATGTAGCTTAACAAACAAGATATTTAAATTTTTTATTTAAATTTTTTTCTTAGCAAAACGACCACTTAGCAAATCGCTGCTTAAATTTCGGGGTACAGCCTAAGAACCTGCAAAATATTCGCCCTAACAAATTTAGCCGATGATGTCAAACGACGTCGGTAATTTATGTCGGAAATCATTGAATAGTCTGAAACTACACTAATTGACAGGAGCCTTATCACTAAAATGTCTTCAAAAGACAGGAATAGCCGCTGCAAATAAAAACAAGAAGCACAGTGACATCAAGCCATAAACAAAACAACCGTAACTAAACAGAAGTAGCACACCCTTTTTAGCCACATACTTAAAGGCACACTGGACAAAGCTTTTAAAACTTTGTCGAATTTCACTTTTATGTATTTATTATAAATTTTACTGAAATAACTGGGCTCTAAATGTGCATGATCCCCAAAAAAGAACAGCGTTGATTCCCCCTGCTCATTTTTTCCAATTTATTTACAAAAATACCCTTTCTTCATTCCAAATGGAGCACTTGAACCTAAGTTGGGAGCAGTGCTGGGAACTCGTCCTCGTCTTTCGTCCACGTCCTCGTCCGACTAAGCGTTAAAGTTTCCTAAAATTACACTAAAATAACCATATGTGTGCTGATAAACTAATGATTTATTTTTAATTAGACAAATAAAAAATGTAAAAACAAATTTAAACCGAAGGACCGGGAAAATTTTTTTTTATTAACTCAGTCCAAAAAATTTTATGGACGAGAAAAGACGAGGACGTGGACGAGGACGCGATTTTAAAAAGGGCAAAGACGAGGACGAAGACGCGGACGACATGTTTAAAAGGCAAAGACGAGGACGTGGACGAGTAATTTGGGTTTTCCCGGCACTGGTTGGGAGGGACCAAAGCAAGTTTGGGGGGGGGGGGGTGGTTGTTGCGAACACATATAAAGCCGACTTTGCTATCAGAAATATTTTTAGTTAAATTCTTTTCTTATGCTCAGAAGCAGAAAAAGTAGCGTATCTACCGACTCAAGCATCCATACCCATACAATTTAGTGGTGATTTAGATTGACTTTATTAATAAGAAGCAGTCTATGTTTGGTATCAATAGAAAGCTGAGCCCCGAAGCGGGCGCAGGGGGCTTGGTTGCTTGGGGTTGAGATGCGCACACATACATACCTTAGACATGATTCCGAGAGAGACTCTTGATCATACATGCATTAGAGACTCTTTTTGCCCAGCTCCAGTGACCAAAACGTGGTAGGATACCTCAATATACGATATTTCATCTTGGGGGACCAAGGCAGTTGGTCAATCTTTGGTAGCCAACTTTTTTTTGTGAACTCCACTTTTTAGTGCGGAAATTGTTAGGAAACCACTTTTTTATCGTTTCTGGCGTATAAAAATTACTTAGGAGACATTTTAACCATATTTACAGTTAACCAAAAAAGGGGTCCACTCCCCCGGAGCGCGGGTTATTATCTATGGAGCTACCTGTGGGTACAATTAATGTCGAAGCATCGGTTACAGCTGTTAAAGGCGGTTTTTTGACTACTTTCAATATGCCTTTTATTCAAATATCATACCAATAAAAACTGTTAAAATACATCAAACGAAACCCTCAAAGTCGTCACCGGTATACATTCGTAGACTGTTCATTGCATTGAAAATTTTTCTGGTGAATCAAAATAGTGTCATTTTCGTGATAGTGTCGTTTTTTAGTCACATGACTTTCTTTTAAGTTTTGAAACTTGTATAACGTAACATATTCTCTTCGAAGATGTTAATGAGTCTTAACGAGGTTTCACTCTTCACAAATCGTTCTAGGCATCCACTTTTAATAAAGACAGCATAATTTGTTAGCCTAATTCACAAAAATTCAAGATTATTCACCTTTAAAAGGATAACTATTCAGCGTAGTTAGATTCTGATTAGTTAAAACAGCACTTTGGTCTTAAAAAACCGTGTTCAGAACACAGATTAGCCACAATGATTTTGTTTTTACTTTTAGCTAACTCCAACATTTGGATTCTGGAGGTGGATACCGACTTGGGGAGGTACATCGGGGTGCCCCTACCCACTGTAAGCTCAATGGTCTTAAATTATGACTCTTATTCAAGGGAAAAAATAAAGGATGATAAGATATGAAAGACAAAACAATAATACACCAGACAAAAAAAGATAAATGTCACTAGGGTAGAGTCGAACCAGTGAGCGTGCGGGTTATCTATGGGGTGCGGAAAATACGTCGGAATTTAGGATAGATTAAAAACTTGGTATTTGTGACTCAATTGACCTGTTTTAGTATTGACCCTCGATATTGTGGCACTTGCAAACTGTTTCGGTCCAGCACCCTTCGCTATAGTGGCACCCCGATATAGTGGCACCTCGCTATAGTGGGACCCTGAGGCCGGTCCAGGGGGTGCCATTATAGCGAGGTTTGACTGTATACGGTAGGCCACTGTATGTTAGGACGGACTCAAACATATCTTAGACTCATGTTCAAGTCCATCTATTCAAGTCCCGCCTATCCTTGCACCCAGGCCAAAGCTAAAAAAATTTTAGAAAATCAATAGGGGTATGTATAGAAACACACTTTCAAATATTTTTCTGACGCATGTAGAATATTTTATCAAAAGATGTAAGTACTCACAAAAGAGTTCAAATAAATATAAATTTATGTAGAAGAATCAATGAAGATAAGTGAAAAATATTCAAAAGAAAAATGATAAAAGTGACAAAAAGAAACATTGTAATAGAAAGTGCACATACAATTTTTGTCTCATAGAAATTGTGTGGTTGCTGCATTTTTTACCTTTTACGCTTATTTTCAGCAAAATTGTGCGTCCTTACTGAATCTGGAATAAAAAAATGTGAACCCTATGCTTAACCTCGATAAAAACACTTTTCTCGTTAAAGGGCCATTGCCGTATCCGACAACGGTTGTATCCCGTCAATTAAAAAAAATCCTGATCATTGGACTTCTGTGACAATTTTTTAACGCGCTTTCTAGCACAACTATATTCTCATTCTAATTCTAGGCGTTATTCTGTTAAAAGCCAAGTTTAAAAATCCATACAGCGGTTCGATGATTAGGCGAAATGTTTTGAATTGACGGTGGACAATCCAAAACGCGTGGCCATGACCCTTTAAAAAACACCAATCCTCCAAAATATGAGAAAAAAATTTGAGAGCACTGATATTATTGCAAATTGGTCTCCCTGTAATTTTGTAAAAAGCCATTGTGCCGTTTCAACCACCTTTAACTTTTAAAAAGTTTAGTGATGACCGGAATTTATCCCACTTCCAGTTTTGATGCGAAGTCTGTTGTTTTCATAACCGATGGCTTGGAGACGGCCTCAACTCAATTAGCTGTCCCACATTTCGATAAATATTCGAAAAAGAGAAACGATCTTCAAGGTTTGAGAACACTGGCAATTGTTGCCGTTCTCTTATTCCACATCTGGCCAGACGTTTTGAAAATGGATATTTGGGAGTGGACATGTAAGCTATAATATTCGTTTTCAATTATGATTTTGCTGATATTGAGGTTTTTTGTTCTATCTGGCTACTTAATGGCCAAATATTGACCAAAAACCTATAAACTTTCCCATAGTTGGACAGTTCTATATGCGAAGAATCCATAGGATTGTGCCAACCTGTCTCATAGTTATTCTTGGCACAGTTATGACAACCAGGCTATTAGTTATGGACAGTGACACGAAACATCTTGCGAAGGACACTTTGTGGGCGCTGACCTTTACAACCAATTTAAAATATCTCTCTGAACAGAAGAGCTATTTTGACGAGGTTGCTTTATTTTACTAATGGATGATATTTAATTTTGACCGCTGAATTTTGGCCGGATGGAAAAATGGAGAAATCGTTAATTTCCACGAAAATTTGCATTTTGGAAAACACACTTTTTTCAAAAAAGCGAGTGGTTCCAATTTTCTTTATGAAAAAATTATTAGCAGTTCAATACCTCAAAAGAAAGCGCAGTTTAAGGCAGTTCTAATGACACCAAATGTTTTCAGAAAACTGCGTTAGAATAAGTAAAAATCAACATTTATAGCAGAATGGTGAAAATTAAGAACAAAATTTGAGTGCATTTTTTAAAATGTATATATTTCGGTCAATATGCATGTTTTACATAGACTGTCTTTTTTAAAGTTGATCAGGAAAAGTAGCAGAAGATGATGGACATCACAGAAAAATTTTGAAAAAAAATCGTGGTAAATATTCTTTTGTGACTTTATCATTTTCTCAGACAGTCTCTTTTAATCATTTTTAGTTGCTCTAGAGCATAGAAAACGCAGAAAACATGTTTTAAAAGTACAGTCAAACTTCTCTATAAGCTACACCTCGGGGCCAATCCTGAGATGTAGCTTACCGTATTTTCTCTATTTATTACCCCTTTCTAATAATTACCCCCTCTCTATTAATTACCCCCATAGGCACCTATATCTCAGCTCAAAATTTTTTGCACATCTGTTTTTTGCGTTATCTTAATCACCACGATCTTAGTTGATTCCACTTTTTAGATTTTGGTTGAGCACCAAAATTTTCAAAATCAAAATAATTTTTTTCCGATTTTTCGGGGATCGAAAAATAATTACCCCGGGGTAATTAATAGAGAAAATACGGTATAGAGAGGTGTAGCTTATATAATGGGTATATTATACGGAACATACCCCATTTGGGACCGGACTCAGGTGTAGCTTATAAGGAGGTGTAGCTTATATGGAGTGTAGCTTATAAAGAAGTTTGATTGTATAGAAAAAAGGTGTGTGCAAAAGTACGTCTTAAAAATTTTAAAAATTTCTTAAAAGGTTATAGATAACTTGTATTTGTGAAAAAATTTCACCGAACCATTTTTAGGTCAATAGCTCATTTGGATTCCTTTTGCACACCTGGTCACTAGGAGCAGAAATCCGATTCTACCTAATGATTCCTGCCATTATTTGGCTGCTGACCAAGATCAAGAATATGGAGCACTTAAAAAATTCCTATTTACTAGTCATATTAGCCATAATGTTGGTTTCACGAGCTTATCAATTCTTCGCCAGTGAACAAGCTGCCTTTGGAATGGTTTTTGCACGCATATGGAGTTCTTTGCTGGAATTTCCGCTCACTACTTGAAAGGGTACAGCAATGGTGGCAGAATTGAGAATGTCGTAAAAAAGTATACTAAAATTCCAAAAATGTTTGATGCTAAATTCAATGCTTATCCACCACTGGTATTGCTCATTGTCATACTTTTTATGCCATTTGTCAATACTTGGATGGCCTACAATTTAAATTGGCCTCAGTTCTGCCAAACAACAGTAGTGCTGTGTTCGGCTTTTTTGGTCAAACAAAGGAGTATGAAAGCCCCTTTTATTTTGACCAATAGAGTTTCTGTGGAGCTGGGTGATTTATCCTATGTCTGGTATTTAGTACACTGGCCACTGATTTTGATCATTAAGTATTGCTTCAGCATAATCACTTTCTCGGCACTGGGTAGGTTTTCTTGTATTAAAGCTAGAGATAATTGGCAACATCACAATTTTGATTTATTATTATCAAAACCAAAAATTGGGCGGCTTGATTCTTGACACCCACCTTAGTCGATTTTATGAATGCACACCCCAGCTGTTCGACTTACTCCATCAAGCTGATGTAAAAAAATTTTTATGTGCTTTTAGCTGTCTTTTTTTCTAAAATTATATAGTGAAAAATCAAAATTTAAGTTAAAAATAATACAAATTTTTCGGAAAACAAATCAGCTCGGATGACCAAGGGGACCAATGGTTTGGGGTGGATGGATGGATGTTCCTAAATCCAGGCTAAAATCCATCCAAAAAAATTCAATATAGAAAAGTGCTTTCGGTCCAGAAAAGATGTATTTTCAACATTACCGACTGTTAGCTGATTCCAGACTTTGGTGCAATTTCTGCCCACAGCTTAGTTTTCAGATTGTTATCACGATACTTTGCGTCCTGCTGGTTGTAAAGGCACGGCTTTTCTCGAACAAGGTTGATCAATGCAGCTTCATGTTCAATTTGCAGCTTGGCCAACTTTGATTCTTCTTCCATCCTCTTCTTTTCTTCACCGCTGGCTCTGGCTTCACTTTCTTTGGCATCTTTGTTGTTGGAAGAGCTTAGAACAAATTAGATTGAGAATTTGCAGGGCTGAAAATTTGATAAGTTCAAATTGAAAAAGACCACAATGAAGCATAAACACGATCAAAAAACATGAAAAAATAAATAAAATTTCGTAAAAAGGTTTGTGAGCGCAGCTCTGCTAGAAGTGTCGCTGTCAGCGTCGGCAAGAGTGTCAGACTGGGTGTCCGACTCAGCGTAAAATTTCAGTGCTGACACTAAACTGCATTGTGAAAGGGCGTCAGTGCCAGTGTCAGTCTCAGCATCAGTGTCAGACTGCTGACACTGATGCTTACACTGGCACTGGGACGCGCACGACCCCATTGTGAAAGCTACTTTACGGCTTTTTAGATGGTGTTCTTACTTTCTTAGCAACCCTTGTGTTGGCTCTTCTGCTCAACTCACTAGCAGACTGGCACATCAGGCAGATTCGCAAATTCAAAACAGTCGTATTCACAATTTTTCTACTTTACGCATGCACTTTGGGGATGGTCTTGCCTCTGTTTTTCACAAAACATGCAAATGAGGTAAGAATGCGTTGGTGTTGATTGAAATTCAGAAATTCTTCAAAAATTCAGAACAGCCTGGGATGGGACTTGACTCAACGGCCATTTCGAGGTGATTTAGTCAATGACCTTGACTATGGCCACAGGTTCAATTTGGTTGTCAAAGAGGGCACTTTTGATTTCAACAATTTGACTTCTGACGAAGTGATGGCAATTAATAGAAAGACATCTAGAAACACAAATTACTATTTGGCTTACAATGGGCAACGGTACTTGTCGAGGCAATTCAATGCCACTGCCGACCACAATGACTGGGAGTTTTACAACACCTTTGAGGTTTTTCATTGGAGAATTCAATCTATGAAATGCACTGTAAAAATATTCAGGGCACTGGACAATTTAGCATGTTGCTTGTGGGCAACAGCCATGCGGAACAGATAACTCCTCAGTTAGCTAAAAGCTTTGCTACCAAATATAAGACTCTGAAGGTGTACAGCACTCCTGGCTGCTTGCCATTCGACCTCAGTTACAAAGGCCGAGATAGGGACAGATGGAATTGGGATGCATGTCTCAACTACCCAGCGGCGGTGCAGAAGGTCATTTTGGAGATGAAGCCAGACATTATCTTTGTCAATTTTCGGTTGGTCAAAAAAGCGGACAAAATTATAACAGTCAAACAAATTTTTTCGATTATCACTATTGGGGGTTAAGCCTGCTAAAAAAGACAGTTTTTGGCTTAATGATAGCTGCAGCTTAAAACGAATAACTGTAGAAACATTGTAGAGGGAGTGTCACTGTTTTCAAAAAAAATTTAAAACTTTTTTTCTAGGAAATAGCCTTCCCAATAGTTTTTTTTTGTGTTTCCTACATATTCAAAGCCATAAAACTTTGATAGAAGTTGATAAAAAAAATGAAAACCATTTCGGGCTAATCACTTATACTATAATCCGGCCCAAATTTTTTCAAATGAAGAGCTCAGAGCCAGATTAAGAGCAAATTCAAATTATATCTATATAGTATTTCGGACAGGGGGTCACGTTTCTTTGACTTCGCAAGCTAAAATGGGTCGTAGAGGGGGAAAACATTTCTGTCGCTAACATCATCGTGTTCTCCAGAATGTCAACTTTTGTTTGAAAAAATAACAGCTGAAAAAAGTAAGTCCCAATAGGTGATATGCCTATTTTTTGAAGGTCATAGTATTTGGGTAAGGACGGGCCAAAATTCCGAGGCCAAAAATGGGTCAAAGACGACAAAAACTTATATATATATATTTTATATGCGTATAACGAATATTTACTTAAAATTCACTTTCTCTGGCTCTCGTTCGTAGCCAGAGCCGGAGCAAACTTTTTCAAACTAAGATTTCACTGCCAGAGCCGGAGCGAAAAATCGCAAAAATACATCACTGGTTTCATGCTGAACGAGTGTGTGGTAGCGCGACAAAAATAGGCATATCAATTTTTTTTAAACGCATTAAAAATGTTTTAAGTTTTATTAGGCTATAAATGTTAATTTTTTATGTTATAGTTGGTCATTTATGGGCAGGCCGCCACTGCAGTCTCCCATTGAAAGAGATACTGTTTTAAAAGAACTCCAAGCTGGACTCACGCAAATGTGTAGCACAGCCAAATTGATTTATCTGGGAGTGCCGGGCTTGGAGCACTTATATCCGGTAGGGCATGAACTAGCCAAGAGAACGTGGATGAACTCTTCACTGGACTCCATCAATTTGAAACACGCGGTTAACTCCTTCTTGTCGCAAAAATTGCATGAAAGAATTTTTCAGGATTACCTGGAAAGAGAGCATGTCCACTTTGTCCGCGTGAAAAAGTTGGTTTGTCCCAAATGCGTCTACGTGGACTGGAGCCCAGCAACCTGTCCTCCTAATGAGAATGAGAAGAAAAGAGTTTGCCAGGCCTACAATCCAATCAACAAATTGGCTTACTTTGCGGACGTTCACCACTTGTCCTACTATGGTATAGAAAAAATTGTTCCTATCCTTGATCAATTAGCACTCAATTTGGATGACACTATGAAAAGAATAGGAAGAAAATGAGCAGAAGTCACTTTTTTGTTTTAACTATTTCCGGCATCAGCCCCCGTAGCAACAACGAAAAATCCGCGGATATTTTTCGTAGCAACAACGAAAAAATCCGCGGATATTTTGAACAAATCCGCGGATTTTTTCTAGCCTGCTCGGGAGGAGGCTAGAAATATAATTTTGACTTTTTTTTTCATTTAGAGAAGTACTCAAAAATTATTTTCAAGTAATTATTTTGACGTAATAGGTAGAGACAGAAATCGGGGTTTCGGGGTTTTGCATAAAACGAATTTTTGACCTGATTTTTGAATAAAAGTGGCATATAAAATTTTCATGGCTATTTGCTACTTTTTATTCTTCTATCGGTGAGTGCTTTCACCTTTTAGTTTTTCCTTGAACATTTTTGACCTGTGACCCTGAACCCCGAAATTGAGGATTTCGGGGCCCCGATTTGTCAATTTCGGGGTTCAGGGTCGCAGGTCAAAAATTTTTAAAGAAAAACCAAAAAGTGAAAGAACTAATCGTTAGAGGAATAAAAAGTAACATATAGACATGAAAATTCAATCTGCCACTTTTACTCAAAAATCAGGTCAAAAAGTTTGTTTTATGCGAAACCCCGAAACCCCGATTTCTGTCACTAGTAACAGGCCTAAAAAAGCATTTAAGAGGTAAAAACAAGCTCTGTAGGAAGTGATGTGGAATTAAAAGGGCACTTCCAAAAACTCCTATTTTCACTATTTTACCATGTGCTTAAACATGGACCTTGGCAAATGAGCCTCTTTATGCATTTTTGATAAAGATTCCTGCTCGGATTAAGCTTATCTGGCAGGTTAGGCCCTACGCCCTTTCATGGTATTGGCTGTAATCATAGTCGAGGGTCAACTTAGTTGACCCTCAACTTTTTGAATTGACCCCTTAAGTTGACTTCACCCCCAACATTTTAGGCCTCAACTTAGTTGACCCTTAATCTTTTCTGTCGAACCCATAAAGTTGACCCTCAAAGTTGAACCCAACCTCAACTTTTTGCACCACAACTTTTAGTGGACCCTAAGGTTGACCTTCGACTACTCTGAGTGCACCGAAAAGCATGCATACCAGAGTTCCTATATGCGGTAGGCCACAGTGTTCAAAACCAAGTTCAAATTCTTCAGTTGTTGACACTGGGCTTTTGCGAATATTTCACTTTTTATTTGACCTATTCACCCCATAAAGCCCTTGATACTTTTAAAAAATGGTCAAAAATGTAATTTAGAAAAAAAATCACCTGTATGTGACAATAACGAGAAAGAAAAAATTGGCGGATGAACTAATCCGCGGATTTTTTTGAAGAATCCGCGGATATCTTGAAGAAATCCACGGATTTGTTATGTATCCGCGGATTTGCTTATCCGCGGATAGAATTTTGTTGTTGCTACGAAAATGTATCCGCGGATTTGTTCATCCGCGGATTTTTTTTCATTGTTGCTACGGGGGCAGAAGAGAATCGGTTTTTATTTTCGCCTTGGTCCCCCTATAATTTTTTTTTCAAAAATATGCCTTGGCCCCACCTGTTGATTTTTTGAAGAAAAAATGGGAACCTATTCTCCACTGGCGCCCTATTTCTTTATTTGTAATTAAATTTGTAAAAATAATTTTTAAAAATGATTACTCTACTTTTTTATCGGAAAAGCTTTTTCCTGAAAATTAGCACAAAATAGAAGTTACCTGAACAGCCATTGCTGTCTTAGGCCATCGCTAAACCAAGATTCGACTGTTATGCGGCCATCATTAGGCATTTACAACCTTTAATTTTTTTTCACCACAACTTTTTTTAATTCTCTACTTCAACAAAAAAAATTCATTACAAAAAACTTGTAGCAAAAAAACGTACCGAATAATGGTACAGTCGAAGCTGGATAACCGGACACCCCAAAACTTCGTTCCCCAACTGGGTCCAACACTTTTTTAGACCTCTTTTTGAATGTTTTTGTCAGTTTTGTTTTGACAGTTTGGTCGCAAATATCGTAGGGATGCCGATTTTACTGATTTTTTCCAAAATCCAAAAAATTTCCCTCTGAGAAAGCAAAGCCTCGATAACCGGACACCCTTTTTCAGAAATAGTTGTCCGGTTATCGAGGCTTTGCTTTTTTAGAGTGAAAAGTTTTTGGATTTTGAAAAAACGATCGGCAAAATCGTCATTCTTGCGATATTTGCGACCAAACTGTCAAAACAGAACTGACAAAAACATTCAAAAAGCGGTCTAAAAAAGTGTCGGACCCAGTTGGAGAACGAAGTTTTGGGGGTGTCCGGTTATCCAGCTTCGACTGTACCAGTAATTTAAATTTTCATATCAGAAAATGTTTAGAAATGTTTCTTTATCATATTAAGCAGAAAAATAATAGCTCGGGACGTGTTTTGGGTAACTTTTCAAAAATTTGGGGGTGGAGATTGGGTAAACGGGGTAAGAACCCAAATTGCTATAATACTATAATATACTATAATTAACATGTTTTTAGTGATAGGAATATTCGATTGCCAGAAAATGTTTTTTCCAGATATTGACAAGTGTTATTAGCAAGTTTGGTGTCACTTATTTTTGCTACAAGTTGCTATTTCAAATATAAACTCGCTGAAAGTAGAAAATTCAAAAAGTTATGGCGAAAAACCGATCTAGGGAGAATACACCTTGTACTTGAATCAAAGACTTTGAAAAGTCATTATATTTATTGATCATATATATAACATATATTTCTTCCTGAGTAAAGAAAAATAAAATACAGTGACATTAATATTCAAATATATTTTTATCCTTAGGACGACCACGTTGACCACAAAGTGGTCATCTAATATTTGTGAACCTCTTTTGGCTCTCATAAAGCACATTTAGAAAAAAGGAAAAAGAATCTAGGTAGATCTCAGTCTCAATTTCAAAATACCGCATAACCTGTACCAATCCCCATGGGTTTTAATGTTCAATTCCTCTAAAATTTTGAAATTGTAAATAAAAATGGCCCTAGCCCTGAAACCCTAGTCAACAAATGAGGGGTGAGGAGATATTAGAGGGTGGCAGATTTATGTAGGTTATACGGTAATATATTTTTTCGGCTTATAGGAAAATACTCTGCAGAGATATAACCGAATTGAAAGGGATATGGGCCACTGAACACGCGGAGCACATTGTAGTTCCTATCAATCACCACATTTTTTTAATAATTATAAGTTAAACAGCTGCAGATGATTTGATTGATCTTTTATTTTTTTATATATAGGCTTCAGATTTATAATTATGAAACCCATTCCAGCAGCATGTGTCTGTGTAACCGTCATAGTTTCCCATCATAACTTGAAAATTGAAATTTTCAAATATCACCATATTGTGGTCAACGTGGCCAGTTTTACTCATTTCAGGACTGTCAATTTAATGGTCGTCCTAGGGTTAAATATGAAAAATTGTAGATAAATATTTTAGAAAGCATATTGATCAATGGCATTTTCAAATTCCACTGCCCAATCCATAGTAAATCAGGAGTGTAAGAATGGCTAAGAATGAGAAGCAGATGATACCTGCACCAATAGGCATAAACAAGTTCATTTCATAATTTCGAATAGTTCTTAGACGTTCCTCTGGTATAGTGGCTGGATAGTAGGGTGTTTGAGGCTGCTAAATATGAAAAACACATATTTTCTTTGAAATTTAAAGCAAAAATGTCTACATCAGGTTGTTCCAAAAGTTTTTCTAGGCTTTCGAATTAAATTTTCACTCATTTTCTGCTTTGGTTTTTATTATCACTTATCTGAGGATTGACATTGCCTGCTATTCGACTGCCTTACGACCGGGTACACATTATGACCGGGTACAACGACCGGGTACACTTTTCAAACACTTTTCGCAAATCACGTTTAAACATCTCTTAATTAATTCCTATGCTCTATAAACGACAGAAAAGTTGTTTTCTGATACTTTTTTCACATAAAAATTCGCTTTTTGAAAGAAAAAAATTTAACCAAAATTTGACCTTTTGCCCTGGGGAACCAAGGTAAATCATCTTAAATTATGGTATTCTACCCCATTATGGTCACAGGAGCTGGGCAAAAAGAGTTTCTGTATACATTTTTTGATCAAGTGTACTTCTCGGAATCATGTCTAAGGTAAGTGCGTGCGCGCATCTCTAACTCTAAAGCCCCCTGCGCCCCCTTCGGCGGCGCAGGGGGCTTGGTTGCTTGGGTTGAGATGCGCACACCCACATACCTGAGACACAAACCACTCGAAAATGACTCTGGATGCATAAAAACCAGAGTTTTTTTTATGAGGTAGGTCCCAGTCAACGAAATTATGTTCAAGTACGATCATATTGAAGTATCTAAGTACCTACCCCAATGCAAAAAAACAAATTTTGGTTAATTTTTTTTCAAAAACCGAATTTTTATGCGAAAAAGTGTCAGAAAACAACTTCTCTATCGTTTCTAGAGTATAGGAATCACTTAGGAGATGTTTAAACATGATTTGCGAAAAGTGTTTGAAAAGTGTACCCGGTCGTTGGTATATCCTGCTATTCCTATAGCTGAAAGACAATAAAAATAAGGTTACTAAGGCTACTGGATAAGGCTACTGGAAAGTATTCGGAGATGAGGTGCCGTCCAACAAGAGATTCTCCCGGGCATCATTTTAGATCCTATTGCAAAATGTTTTTATTCCATATCGTTTCAGAGCAAACATGCTAAATTTAAAAAATTAATCAATGGATGCCAAATTTCTACAAAAAGGAATTCAATCCTAAAGTAATTTCTAGTGTTTTTCTGAGCTCACTTCGGGTGAAAATCCCACTGAAAATTCTCAGTGATAATCTGCCATCCTGACTGATTCTGACTTACAGGTTCAAAAAGTGTGCTCAGCAAAAGACTTGAAAATTCTACGGTAAGAGTATTTTTGGTTTCACTCCTTGACGGGTTTCGGTTAGAGATGGCCTCGGGACAGGAATACCGTCACGTCCCGAAGAGTCTTTAGCATGTCCCGGATGTCGTCCCGGAAAAAAATTCCAGTCTGTCCCGTCCTGGAAAACTATTTATTTTTTGTCCGTTCCACTAAAAAATTTAAGCTAAAGATCCGGAACTGGGCGTGCCATCCCGCCCAACGCAAATCTGGCCATTTTCCCGTCCCGGAATGTTTTTTGACCCTATCCCGTCCTGGAATTATAATTTTTGTCTCGTCTCGTCCCGAAATAGGCCATTTGCCATCTGTAGTTTCAAGCAATTTATATTTTTCCTTTTTGAATTATTTTGATAAACGTAAAAAATTTTTACTACCGAAATGTTTACTAAACAATCACGATCATTTAATAATTTTTTCAAAATTACTATCTGTACATCGCTGCAATAACTTTCACTTGAGCTTACTCCGCTATCACGAATTTTGGCACATTTTTTTTACAACCGCTAGTTTTTCCTCAGCCTTCGATATATTTTTCCAAAAAACAAGTCAAAAATGCGGACAATAACTAAGTAAAAACTAATTGGTCAGAAAGTTTTATAAAAATATGTATTTCGAGGCAGAATTGAACTTTCAACTTCAAGCCTCCCTCCTGAACAAAATCTGACCCTTAGAAAATCGCTGTAACTGCCCTTTGGAACAACAAGTTCAGGCTAAGCCCTTAGGCTTACGCCCCAGCGTACGGAAGTTGTGACTAATAAATGTCTCACGCACTTTTTCTGGGGCCTGGGACATATATATTGGTAACTTTTACTCAAGTTTTTACATGAAAAATTTATGGGCGAGGGTGGGGGAGGTGTATTTGCTACTAGGGTCGAAATTTTTGTCTTTTTATAAAAACATGCCTCAAACTGGACAAATTGCTCATTTTGGCGGTGGGTTGAGGTTTCGCTGGGAAATAGGTGTAAGGTTGAAGGGACGGATTGAGGCTCTCTCGATATTGATCTCTGTAGACCATTGCTGAATATTTTCAAAACTTATTATTGAATAACTAGCTCACTACTGCTGTCCAACTAATCCGAACAAAAAAGCAAATGTGCAAGTATTAAAAGACTAGCTCTGTCCTCCCGGCTGCCCACTGAAAACAGGTAGGCATGGACACACACACTCTACTCACCTGACTCGTCAAAAGACCAATAAAGGCCTTAGTCCTTTTTAATTTATCCTCCTTGCAAATTCTAGTTTTTTCTCGTGTTATTATTGTGCCAGCCAGCACTTTGCTTGCACACTTGTTATCCTTTTTGAAATAAAATTATTTGCAACAGACACATAATTTTTTTAACCAAGAGTAACTTGACCAGGATAAAATGGTTTAATTTTACAGAGTTATCAAAATTGGCTAAGAAGTAGCGACCCTGGCTGTGGTTTAGGGAAACTTCGGTGAACATTTTGTAGAGAGCCTCCCAGTCCACTTGGAATTTAGCTCCACAGCTCATAGAAAAGACCATCAAAAAGATGCTGAACAAAAAATTATAAATACAAATAAAATTATTTATGGCTTGGTCCATCCAATAACTTTTTATACTACATTTCAAACAAAGTTCCAACACAACCTCTCACGGTGATGATATCAATCGAAAAAAGAGGACAAGACGTAAAGCTAATATGTTGCAGAAAAATCTACCTAAAAAACCTATTTCCTAAAAAAAATTATAAAAGAACAAAAAGTGCAATATGCCAAAAAATTCGATCTCGGTTATCGCATTCCCAATTGACCAAGATGATTACATACAGTCGAAGCTCTCTATAACGACTCTCAAGGACCGGCTAAACCGAGTCGTTATAGAGAGCATCGTTATAAACAGCGTCGTTTTGACTTGAATGACTTAGCTCAGGACCATATAGTTCTTTTTACGGATCGTTATAAAGAGCGTCGACTGTATTTATTTAAATTTTTATACAATCTTGACAGGTTCTAGGAAGATTATATTCTCTTACCACCATCAGGGATGAGAATTTAGTCTTATTTGCCTTAAATATAGAGCTATTTGGGACTATTTTAGTCCTGATAAAAGTCCTAATAATGAAATAACGAAAATAATGAAAGACATAATGAAAAACCTAATAAAGTCCTAATTAGGACTATGGTCCTATATAGGACTACAGTCGAAGCTCTCTATAACGACTCTCAAGGAACCGGCTAAACTCAGTCGTTATAGAGAGCGTCGTTATAAAGAGCATCATTTTTCAACTGTGCATCAGCCAGTCGTTATATAGAGCGGCATCTTTGGTAACGAACATTCAAATAAAATTGTATCAAAGTAAACATTTATTCGGCAAAGCGAACAACAATAAAATAATTCAAGAGAATGTTGGGTACGCGACGTTTCCCTGTAAAGAATGGCAACCGGACATTTGGCATAAATTGTGCCAAATGTCCGCCGGAGGAAAATTTTTTAGCCAACTTTTCGGCGACGGAACGAGCTGATTTTTCAGGATCAATTCTTCTCAGCTATATCTACTGATCCTGAAAAAATCAGCTCGTTCCGTCGCCAAAAAGTGGGCTAAAAAAGTTTTCCTCCGGCGGACATTTGGCACAATTTATGCCAAATGTCCGGTTGCCGTAAAGAATGTTTCTTGTAGAAGCTAAAAAGACTTCAATTTATTTTTAATCTGATCTTAATTTTTCACATTTTCATGTAATTTAAAGTTTAATATGTACTACCCCACTCTGATCTGTGTACTAATTTTTTGGTAGTAATACTTCCGTACTACCATCTGAATACCCTATTATTTCAGAATTAGTTCTATCCGTCGTTTAAAGTTGAGTTTACAATATTTTCCTTCACGCTACAGATCCTAGTCATTCTTTAAAGGGAAACGGCTTACATGAAAACGGCTTTACAGTGAAACGATTTTACAGGAAAACGTCCGTGTCATTGATCTGTTTCATGTTCTGCAAGCGTTGATGGGTCGAGATCGTTTTGCCAATGAAAATTTCGCCAATAAGATCTTTTCGCCAATAAAATCACTTCGCCAATGGTATGTTTTTGCCAATAGCTTCTTTTCTCAAGTACTACTAGTTCATTGGCAAGCTTGTTTCCTTTCATTTTGTAGCTCAATTCACTGGCTACAAAATCGATGGTGATTTGCCTGATAAAAAATAAGAGTATTCGAGAAAAGAAGCTATTGGCAAGAACAAATTATTGGTAAAAAATCTCATTGGTGAAAGTTTCATTGGCAGAACGATTACGATTGTGATCGGCTAACAAGTCGCCGAATTTGTAAACATTTGATAACAGAAGTTGAAACACAAAAATGTGACCGATTTCTTTAAAATCAGCAAAAGATGATTGCGAAAAATGGTTATTCAATAAAAAATTTTCATTTCCTGTGAGACAGAATTCATTCAAATTTAATTTTCTGCAAAGTTTCCCAAAATCGTTATATAGAGCGGCTCGTTAACATCTGGACGGCCAGACTAAGTCGTTATAGAGAGCGGATCGTTATAGAGAGCGTCGTTATAAAGAGCGCCGTTTCTGCTTAATTTGTTTGAAACCAACTAATTTTTTTTCTCGAGTCGTTATAAAGAGCGAATCAATTCACGAACACCGTAAATCAGTAGACATAAATTTATGGACATTACATTGCACAAAAGTTCTGACTTCTGCCATGAGGACATCGAGCATCTGGGTCAAATCCATAATAACATGACTTATCAGTAAACTTATGAGAACAAAGATGAAGCAAAAATGAGAAGATGATGCACTAAGCACACCTGATCACGCACTAAGGAAGACAGCTTATCGCGAACTCGCAGCCATCTCATCGTCGGGCCATCAGTAGCAGACAAAGCTCATAGAGAGCAGTGGAAGAACAGTCGCTCTTTCTTGGCACCAGCTAGAAAATAATGGATGTATAATCTTAAAAAGCATTAGAATAAGTTACCCTAAAAATGTGTCATCGAGGGCACGTGCGTGGCCCTGCTTCAATGAGCGTGATACCTATATAGGCAGGCATCACTCGGAAGAGATTCAAACAACTACATCTTTCACCTCAGAGGCATGCAGACAACCTGAAAAAACACTAGCAAAAGACGGCAAATGAGCTAAAAAACTTATCTAATGCATTTTGGACGTCCCTTTCACAGTCCTTCAGCGACTTGTCCATGTTCTGTAACAAACTAGAAAAAATAAGTAAAATAGATCCAGACATCAGCACACAACATTTCAGGAAACACAAGTTTTGAGCCAGAAAATCGTGAAAAATCGAAGCCTATCGGCGAAACACACCAATATGGATTCCAGAATTCAAAATGAACATTTGAAACAAAAAATGTTTGCATTCAAAAAGCAATTCTTGCCAAAACCATAATGTAGGATTTCAACAGGAAAGCATGCTCCTTTAAAGGGCATGCCCGTGCGTTTCAAAAAGTTAAGGCGGGGACCAGCAATTTTTTTTGAATCGTTCTATTTTTCACTCGTTTTGCGTCAAATCTAATATTAATGACCCTATACTACTTTTAAAAACTAGGCAGAAAACTTAAAAAATCTGAGTGCGTATGCATGTAAAACTTGATCGAGAAAGAAAAAAAGTGCTGGTTCCCGCCTTTTCTCCGTGTCTGGCACGGGCATGCCCCTTTAAGAGAATATGAATATTCAAGTTTTGGCACTCTGGATTCCAGAGTTTGGATGAAACTTGTCAAAACCCAAATTTTTTATGCAACTCGGATGATATTCATAAAGCGGCATTACAGTCGAACTCTCTATAACGACTGTCAAGGGACCGGCTAAACCGAGTCGTTATAGAGAGCATCGTTATAAAGAGCGTCGTTTTGACTTGAATGACTTAGCTCAGGACCAAATAGTTCTTTTTCCGGATGGTTATAAAGAGCACGTTATAAAGAGCGTCGTTATAGAGAGCGTCGACTGTATATATAAATACCCCCCCCCCCCTCCGCCCTTCGGGGCGCAGGGGGCTTGGTGGCCACCGTGAAGCAATGATTACTTTTATTGCTACAATGCACTTTCGGTGTTACGCCATCCTTCGGGACTGAATTTCGGTGGCGGTGGTGAAATCAAGAGCGGCGTGAAAGGGGCGGAGGACAGAATGCGTCCCCCTGGCCCGGAAACCGGTTTGAACCTCGACGACTTTTACGTATAGAGAAGATTAAAAAACAAATGGAAAAGCAATATCCACAAAAAAAAATTTGACCAAAAATCGACTTTTCGGCCGTTCTGGAGGATACTCGGTGGTTTTTACCCTGTTTTGGTCACTGGAGCTGGGCAAAAAAGCATCTATATACATTTTTTATCAAGAGTGAAATCGGAAAGATGTCTAAGCTAAGTAAGTGCGCGCATCTCTTACCCATCCTGCGCCCCCGAAGGGGTCGCAGGAGACTTGGTGGCTTGGCGTTGAGACACGCGCACTCACTTAGCTTAGACATCATTCCGATTTCACTCTTGATGAAAAATGTATCTAGAGATCATACCTTAGACACAAATCACTCGAAAGTGACTCTGGATGCATAAAACATGTATGCATACCAGAGTTTCTTTATGCGGTAGGCCCCAGCTAACAAGACTATGTTCAAATCTTATTTTTTTTGGTCTTTTAGAGATGTCCACGTACCCTTTTAGGTTAGGTTGCCTTGGTCCCCCCAGGCAAAATGAAAAAAATGGATAATACTTTTTCTTACCGCAAATACACTGCAAATGCACCGCGAATTATTTGATCTTCCCGCAAAAATACTTTTTTTCTGCCGCAAACCTAATTTTCTGTCCAAGACCAACCAAATTTTGCACAATATAGCAAGAATTCAAATTTTTAGTCTAAAAAAGACTTGGATTGCTCAGAATCCCACCCCAAGTGGCCAGAAGCCCCTGAAAGTTGCTTTTTTGGAGGTTCACTAAAGGGGTAGACTTTTTGCGAAAATTCGATTGAACGGATCAGAATTCGGGTCCGATGGGCTAAATCGCTCAAAATTATACCCTGAACCACTCAAAACCACCATAAAGCTTGAATTCTGAGCGATTTAGCCCATCGGACTGGAATTTTGATCCGCCCAATCAAATTTTCGCAAAAAGTTAACCCCCCCCTTTAGTTAACCGCCAAAAAACCAACTTTCAGGGATTCTGGCCACTTGGGGTGGGATTCTGAGCAAACCAAGTCTTTTTTAGGCTAAAAAATTTGAATTCTTGCTATATTATGCAAAATTTGGTTGGTCTTGGACAGAAAATTAGGTTTGCGGCAGAAAAAAGTATTTTGCGGTGAGAAAAGAGTATTTTGCGGTGAGAAAAGAGTATTTTGCGGGAAGTTTAAATTGCGGTGAGAAAAAAATATTTTGCGGTGATTTGCGAGTGTTTTGCGGTGAGAAAAAATATTTTGCGGTGATTTGCGAGTGTTTTGCGGTGAGAAAAAAGTAGCATCCAAAAAAATTTTTTCAAAAAATGCTAAAAAGTGCCTTCCCAATATTTTTTGTTGCTTTTTTCACGTTTATAGGGGCTAAAATGCCCTTAGGGCACCATTTTGGCCATTTTCGGGCCAGGGGGATTGTGCACTTTAGCCCGTGAAAGCCAGCGTTCTGTTGGATTTGGGTTAAGCGGTGTTTATTCTATACCAGGGCCAAATTATTTTATCTGTTTTGCACACTACGACACGCTCACATAGCTATTCAGTACACTTAATTTCTACGCCGAAAACATAACCTATACGAGGGCCGTATCAGAATTCGTTGAATTGAAGCGTTGTATTTGTTGGAGGATTTGCTAGACTTTAATCTGTCTAGCTCAAATTTTTTCATGGTTCTCCCAAGGTTTAAAATTTGCGATGTAATAAGCCCCGTCAACAATTTATCATGCAAACATACTTATATTTTGCAAAACGGTACATTTAGCCCAATAGCTCGAACAAGTTCAAATAATTGCCAATATTAATTAAATTGTCACTTGTCTATGGATTGCTGAAGTGGTATGGTTAAAAAATTGGACAAGTATTAAATATGCCTTGTTCTGGCTGAAAAGAGCCTTGTTTTTTTTCTTTTAGTCACAGCAGCAAGTATATTGGCAATTTCCTTAAAATCATAACACCATCATGTAGCGCCGCTCTTCTAGTTTCTAACGGCGTATTATTTGTTGCAACGCCTCTGAAAAAAACTAGTAGAGACGCTTCGAACTATGTATATCCAATTTTGTGTATCCAATATCCAATATTTATATGCAACTAAGCTATTAATTATTTATTTTTTTTATTGAAAATCACAAATTTCGCAACAACAAAACACTTTGGCTATTCAAGGTTGTCAAAGAGCTGCTTTGACCAACAACACCAGTTAGAGAATTAGTGTGTGAGAAAAAATGAAATAATTAGTCGGCTGCATATCATTTGTGCGGCGCAACCTGAGATGTCTCTTTGGCATCAAAAGTTGGCGCCTCAGGCTGGCACTCACGTGAGTGAGACTCTCAACAAGCACCATTTAAACTCTAATATGTAAAGCAGAGAAGATAGTCTTGTTTTCAATTGGACTATGCGGTCGCCTTTATTTATAGAATGTCCTTAGTTCATTTAAAAGCGTTATTAACTATTTTTTACTCTTGTTTTTATTATGGTTGTTTGTGCAGATGCATTAAGATATTTGTTTTTTGTTGCTAAAAGATGGTTTTAAATTTAGCACATGTAATTAAACTGGATACTAGTTTAGTAAAAAATGAAAGAGCAGCAAAACTTTAAGTCGGTTGGCACTTTTGATCTTAGTGGTCTTAAAAATAATTCTGTCAGAATAAATATGTAGCTTTAAAGTTATTATTTTTCAAAAGTTAGCCTTGTGATATATTTGAGACTAAATGTTTCATAGTCACTGGTTTTGAAAATATTCTTCTTTCTGATAGTATTCACCAAGTTCGTTCTAGCCTAGAACCAGACACGTTTTTTAGCTTAAATTTTTTATGAATGATTTTGTTAGATGTAGTCTATTCAAAAATATCGCAAGGATCCCGGGTCATCGAGGCTCAAATATAATGAAATAGGGTTTATGAAACCCATAAACGCTTCTATATAAGTTTTATTAATAGTCGACCTAGTTACCGGTTTCGATCTAATCCTAAGCCATGGCGAAAAATAAGAGTGGGTTGATTGTTTTAGACTTAAGTGGTCTGAAACTTTCTTTTTATTTACTGTTTGAGCCGTGTAAAAAGTGCCTGTAAGATTTTTAAAATTCCTCTCGGACACTTTTTACAAAGCTCAAACAGAAAATGGAAATATAAATTTCGAGGCACTTGAAATTTGGGGCGGCAGGTAATTGGAGAGTGACTGATAATTAGAGTGGATACGGTAGCATACTGTCAGGTTGGCGGAAAAGTCCTTGATCGACCTTATGAAAACTGGCCATTTGCGATGGGATGCCAAAATGTTATTTTTACAAAAAATAACAGAAAAAATTAAGAGATTTTAAAATTCTTTTTTCAAAGGCAAATTTCAATATGTGAAGCTCACTAAAATTTTTTTGTAATTTTTATCAATTGAAATTTTTTGTAATCTATCATAAAATGCTACTGACTTTATTTTTAATCAAAGACTTTTCTGCCAACCGGATGGACCTAATTGATAGTTCGAAATCAAATTGTAGACCGGAACCCAAACTTTGAAGCCTTTGCTGCTAAGAAATCGGTGACCTGATAAATCCACTTTAAAAACAAAAAACGTAATCTGAAGATCTTTGAACTATTAAAATCATTAAAAATCTTTTTGTCTGAGAGGAGAGTTCGCTTCAATCGAGAGATGACTGTACAGTCAAACCTCGATAACCCCGCATCACTCTCAACTCCGCTCCTGCCTAAGGTCCGACACTTTTTACCCTATTGTTCAAAAACTTTTGTTGAAATTGAGTCTGTTGGAAATTAAGTCTAGTCCGAAATATTGCGAGGATTCCGATCTCACCAGTCTTTTTCACAAATGAAAACTGTTCTGCCAATAAGATCCGGAATTCACGATATAACCTATTTTACAATACCCTAGTCTTGCAGCTAAGATATATGGCTACAAAAGGCAAGCTATTCACAAAGTAGATATTGTTCATTAAACGTCGATTGCACTCTAAAGACACGTATTCAAGTGCGGCTCCAGAGTGCGATCATAATAAGTTTTAACATATTTTTTAAAATTATATGTAGCTTACAAATTTCTTGTTTTGTAGTCCCGTTCCTTAGCTACAACATTGCACTAACTGCAAGATTTTTCGGTAGAGAAAAAAGTTGCGGTAATTGCCAAGTCAGATGTTTGAAAAATAGAAGCACGCGTTAGGATGCTTTAATGCTTAATTTTGCCGAAAATAATAGAATATTTAAAAAAAATGGAAGAGACCAACCCCTTTTTCGACCCTAGTAGCGAATATCCCGAGCCTAAGGGCTAAGCCTGAACTTGTTACTGAAAGTGTAGTTACAGCAATTTTGAAAACGTCCGATTTATGGGGGTGCAGACCACTCTCGATTTAGGACACAAGTTCGTTCCCACCTTGTGTCCGACAGTTTTTGTCCCGATTTTTTAAATTTTTTGCCAGTTGTGTTTTGACAGTCTGGTGGTAAATATCGCAAGGATTCCGATTTTGCCGATCATTTTTCAGAAATTCAAAACTTTTTGTCTTGAAAAAGTAATAACTCGATTTGAGGACAGGAATTTTTGAAAAATTCTTAATTCCATTATGCAACACCAGATCTCAACTTTGTCATGAGCATAGTTGCCCGGACGCCGGCACCGGTGCGCGCCCCAAAAATTTTCAGAAAAATTGGGGGTGGGCGCCCGTTTTTTCAACAAATTTGTATATTTTACCATAATTTCTTTTTCAAAAGATTTCCAATCTTTTTTGATTAATTTTTGTTGTAAATAACATGATTTATTCTTTTTCGTACATATAGTTAACCAACAAATCATGGACTTCAAGGAGTTTCACCCATTGAACCTGCTCCAATAAACTTCATCTCACACAGTTATGCAGATACTTAACAACGCATCATTGGTATCCAGGTTTACCGAACGTTTGCCGGTTCCGGCGCCGAAAAAATTTCCCGTACAACTATGCTTATAAGCTATCACACTTAAAGGGTCATCCCACGCTTATAAGAGCTGGTGCTCGGGAATTAAAAAAAAAATTTTAATCATTGAACTTCTTGCTTTAATTTTACTTGCTTTCTAAAGGCGCATTCACAATAAGGATTCGGTTTGCGGATGCTAAAATAGACTGCTCCCTAAGAATCTGCGAAACAGAATCCTCGCTTCTTTCACTGTTTTCCAAAAATTATACAGTTGGCGTAGTTTTTTTATTTTCCAGTTCCTTATTTAGCTTCTCACGTCATATAGTTGAAGCCCCTTACTAGCGTGAGCATCCCCCTTTAACTGTCTGATTTAAAAAATTGGGAGATTTCTTATTAGGAGATAATAAGTTTTCTGTTACCAACTCCCATTCAAATACGTTAACAACTTTATTTGTCAAATCTTACGATTTAAATTTTAAAAGTGCGATTTGGGGCTACATGATAGTTAGACAATTAAACAAAAATTGTGTTAAATCTCAGTTTTTTCTCTCCCGAAGAAGCTTCTAAATATTTGTTAAAAATAGGTACTCGTATTTCCTGCTGCTTGAGCCGATCACATTCACTTAAGTCGATTTCCACCCGCTGTTTTTATTTGCGCAACACTTTTGTGTGTTTCTTGCTTTTTTATTTAATTATCTCAATTGATTTTTTGTGCTCAAAGAGTTTCATACATTAATTTTAACTTTTTTAGTAAGACACCAAAATGGGTTGTTGCCAAAAGCTCTCAAGAGGAATCTTAATAGTAATTTTTCCTTTTTATGTATAATTTTTAACCTAATTTTTTTAGGCTATGAACCTTCAAATGATGGTTTTAGGATTGCTTATTGTGGGCGGTTCAATCTATATTAGGTTTGATGAGAAAATAGAACAAATCTCAGGTATTTGTTTGCATTCAACAAATATTTTTGCTTGTATCTTATTTCTATTTAGAAGTGCTTTTATGGACACAAGCCCAAATCCATATGAAATGTATGAGCTGAAACAACAAGTTCGCATAGTGGTCAGTCTACTTTTAATGAAATACTAAATATATAAAAAGAAGTAGGGTCAAATTCGAATTGAATTCAGATTCGAAGGAGATGGATTTAAGACGTTCAAATTTTGTTTCAACGGATTCTGGAATTATTTTAAACACAATATCTTTTTTGCAGAGTTTCGGAAATGAGAATTAATTTAAAAAGAATTTGAACGACGTTTGACTTCCAAAACTTGAAAAAAAGTCTACTGTATATTTTTATACATACAGTCGACTCTCAATATAAGCACACTTCGATATAAGCACACTTCGATATAAGCACACATTGGAGCCAATTTGGTTGGTCAGCAAAGAAATAAGGCAAATAATACCTTCGATATAAGCACACATTGGAGCCAATTTGGTTGGTCAGCAAAGAAATAAGGCAAATAATACCTTCGATATAAGCACACTCGATATAAGCACACCCTCGGGACGGTCACAGGCCAGTAAAACTCCCTCGATATAAGCACATCCGCTTAATATGGCATAAAACGTTAACTTTGAATCGTAAATAAGGCGTTAAAATATTGCCACGAAATATTTTCATTTCAAAAAAGAGACCTGGTGAACGAAAAACAGAGTAAACTCACAAAATTCTTTTCAGTTATTTAATTTTTCGGTTGTTATGTGTTTGAAATAAATCTTCGATATGATGTGATTTTTCTCGATACTTTTTGGTCATTCTTTTCAAAAAAAGATCACTCTCGATATAAGCACGCTTTTGCTCGGTCCCCAGAGTGTACTTTTATCGATAGTAGACTGTAATATAATTTTAGAACTTATCAGAAATATAAAGCCTATAGAGGTTCGTTGCAGGACTTTTCCGACAACTGTATAAAATCGCACCACTGTATAATGACGAAAAAAAACTACGGCCAGAAAAGTATTCGCAATTTACTTCTTGTTGCAGCTGATTTTCCCGCTTTTGTAAGTGATTTAAAAAAGTAATAAATCGGCTGCGAAAAGACTTAAATCAGCTTAAAAAAAAATTTCTTCTAAGTTTACTATGCAAGGTTAACATCTTTATTCCCAGAACGGAGCGCTTGTACTATACCCCCACCACTCACTTGTACTATTTTTTGCAAAAATATTAAAAAAAAACTTTATTTACACTTTCTAGTCATTTTAATGCAAAAATCTTTTTGGTAAAAAAATAAAAAAATTTGCCTTGGTCCTCCAAGCTAAATTCAGTGCCGAGGGTTTAGTACAATCGAGTGCTGGGGTAAAGTACAATTTAGCCCCCAGAACACAACTTATATCATCCCCCCCCCCCTAGGCACTAATTGTCATGGTAGATACTTGGGTTCCCTCACCTGAAAGCCTGCTTACTAGTTGGACATAAATAGGGGCGTATCTAGGTAGGGGTGGGCGGCAGGGGACCGCCGTCAGATTTTTTCAAAAAGGTGAAGGTAAAATGGCCTAAAAATAACCTGGTGACCCATCGGTCACAAATTTCTTCATACAACACTGGATTTAACTCAATAGGTATTACTACCTCAGTATTTCGATGAAATTTAAAAAAAACTTGAAATAATCCTGAAAATATTCTAAATTCTGTGCACCGTAAAAAATGGCTAAAATTGATTTACGCCCTCAAAAAACTGATTTACGCCCTCAAAATACTGGTTTACGCCCTCAAATCTATGTATTGCCATTTTTTGTCAAATTTTGTTGCCACCTTTTCCATATTTTCACACCAGCATGTAGCCTGAATCTTGGCTTTCTAACAAGCTATTGACTGATTTTCTGAGATTTCAAAAAGCTGGAGAAAAAGTAATTTTATAGACCAAATTTTTAGAAAAATTTGCTCCATACAAAGACTTTTTTCTCCAGCTTTTTGAAATCTCAGAAAATCAGTCAATAGCTTGTTAGAAAGCCAAGATTCAGGGCTACATGCTGGTGTAAAAATATTGAAAAAGTGGCAACAAAAATTTGACAAAAAATGGCAATATATAGATTTGAGGGCGTAAACCAGTATTTTGAGGGCGTAAATCAGTTTTTTGAGGGCGTAAACTACTTATAGCCGTAAAAAATTAACAAAAACCTTTTAAACTGCATTTTAGGTTTCGAACGGCTACTGGTAAGTCATTTGGATCATTTCTAGATTGTATAAACAGATTAACTTATTAAGGGGCGTTATTGGCTTGGCATTGCGCTTGCAGTAATTGGCTTTATAGGTAAATATATTCGCTAAGCATTATTATTATTATTATTGCCATCAATATAAATATTTATTTTGGGTATGACTAGTGCAATATCCTCAACAAAACCATCAACGGTTTCTACCTCACACTCCTTATTTTACTTTTGCTCCTTGAAGTGGCTGCTGTCGTCTTTTTCATGTTTTTAGAAGCAATGTAAGTTTTTTATTAGAAAAGAGAAAAATGCAATTATTTTAAAATTTATTCTCAATTTGAAGAAAAAAATAATAATCACAAGATCTACTTTCATGTTTTCTTAGTTAGACACTTGTCCGAGCTTTCACCTATTTATTTTAGGTGCAAGAAAGAGGGTATCGCTACATATCTTTAGCCTTCCAATACAACCTGCAGGACGCGTTGATCCTCAGAGATAGGGTGAAAACCAAAACAGTCATATTTTTTATTATTTGCTTATTTTTAGTTGGCTTGTTGTGGAGATGGAAGTCAGAACAACTACAATTACCAATGTCAACAAATGATGCAGGTATAGGCCTTTTACAAACTTTGATCAAAAGAGTTTCATATAATTTTTATAAAATTAATATGTGCGAAATCAGAACTAGGTCAAAAAATTAATAGTACCCCCAAATAACGCCCTCCCAAAGAGTATTGATTCTCTAAGCCAACTTTTTCCATTTTTCACCTATTTCACACCTTTTGCACCGACATTGCTAAGTATCTTTGGTAGCTTCGCGGCCAAAGATCAGTATGCTCCATATTGCAATAGATTGGGGTGAAAAAATCAAGGGAACCAAAAAAGGCAGGCATAAAGAAAAATACTCTTTGGAGGGAGTTGTTGGGGGGGGGGGGGGGTTTCACGCGAAAAATTACCTAATCATGTGCAGTTTATAATAACTTTTGACTTTTCTCCATGTCGGTTCAGAAAGCTGCTGTTTAAAGGACCATGGTTTTTGCGCGCAAGTGTAAGATTTGAATTGGTGGGACACTTCTCTTTCGTCTCTCCTTGTACTGTTTTGAGTCGTTTGAAATGACTCCAAAGAGTACAGTGTGAGACGAAGAGAAGTGTCCCACCAATTCAAATCTTTCACTTGCGCGCAAAAACCATGGTCCTTTAAGCAGCAGCTTTCTGAACCAAACAGAAGAACAAACCTGCAAAAGGCAAGCTCTTTAGGGCCACGGGTTCGGATCTGAGTGGTAGCGAAAATCCTTTTCTTAAAATAGACTTTTACGTTAAAAATCATAATTATTAGTGCCACTTAGGATGGTTAAGGAAAGCACCAGGTACCCAGGTGGGGGTACCTAGATGGAATGGATTAGATCATGTGGAAGGTATCCAAATGATCGCACTTGGATAGGAATACTCAGGTGGCGTTACCCAGATGGTGGTTTTTTTATCGTTTCAAATGATGCTTTACGAGCCAGATTGCGCCTATTTGTCTAGTACCAAATAAATTTAAAGGGTTAAGAGATTCCGATTTGTGAAAATCGTATTTCAAGATCCTTTCAGAAAAAAATGTTATAACCGTTTTTCAGCCAACCTTCCGAAATGCGAAATTTATTCAATTTTGATACATTTAGCCTAATTGTCGAGATGTGTTCACTGACCATTGGAATAGTTGGATTGGAATGGGTTTTTTCTTAATTATTTTTTGTATCACTCAAAAAACTAAAAATTTTGTAGGCGCAGTATTTATAGCTGGAGTGTAAGTCAAATTTTCTCTTTGCCGATTAACAAAACTAATTTTCAGGTATGGAATGCAGCTAATGTCTATAATTTTTTCTATTGTCATGGCTTGCAGCAGTAAATACACAACTTTAAATGAGGCCCCATCTAATTGAACATGTTGAAACGAAATATAATTTTCTGCCATAAACTTGCAAGTTATCTGGCCATTGTACAAATATTTTCTTATTGATTTTGTATTAAGTTCCAGTAAAAAAAATTTTAGTTTGAAGGTTGATGATACAGACGACGAGTTTGCTCAACGTCCCGTATTTCGGCCTATCTCTGAATGGGTACCGATTTTCAAGCTTGGTCCCCCTGTTGTTTTTTTGTAATTTTTTAGGTTTTGCTACAGTCGACTCTCGATATAGTGCCACCCCGCTATAGTGCCACCTTCGATATAGTGCCACTGAGAAATGGACCAATTTGGTCAGCTTTGACTAAATTTCAGTCAAGTGAACCCTCGCTATAGTGCCGCTCTCGATATAGCGCCACCTGGGTACGGTCCCCAGGGGTGGCACTATATCGAGAGTCGACTGTATAAGCAAGGGTTGGCCAGCGTATGCTAGGATGGACTCAAGGGTATTTTAAATTCATGTTTGAGCCCTTCTTAATATAAGCTGGTCGAACCTATCCTGAACCCAGTCATAAAAAAATTACGAAGAAAGAACAGAGAGGACCGTAATTTTTTTAAGTCGCTGATTTTTGCAAAAAATTGTCTTCTTTTGCAAACAATAACAAATTAATTATAAATTAACGATGCTCAACAAGCAAAGCCTTTGAGATTCTCACCATTATTTGACTTGGCTTCGCGGTTTTTTTCAGGCTGAGGCGAGGGCAGGCTAGTGTATTTTAGGACGGATTGAAACATTTTTCGTTACTTTTTTTAAACTTTCAGAAACATGATTGAGACTGTCATAATATACACTTGCCTATGTATGCTTGCGTAATCCTAAAAAACAACAGGGGGTACCAAGCTTGAAAATCGATACCCATTGAGGATAGGGCCCGTATTTCTTCTGAGGCTATCAAAACGACTCTCAAAAAATACTTCTGTCGGACCAGGTAGAATGCTTTAAAAAATTTAATGCAGAAAAACACTGCTGGTCTCCGCCTTTGGTAACACTATAGAATCCCTCCCCCCAGCTAGCGAAAAATTTACTTTTCCTGAAGGGACCCGTCTCATATTGTTTCTCGTGCTCTGAAACGAACATTTGGTTTCAACACTTTGGTTTACGAAAAATCGAATTTTTTTTTTCGATTTGCCTTGGTCCCCAAAGTAAAAAATTTGAGAAAATTAAAAAAAATATATTTTTTTTGAATCCCGCCAAAACATTTTAAAGGAATTAGAGCTGTATTGGGAGGAGAAGGGACAAAAGAGGGCCACTTATCCCACAGAGCCCATTAACAAGAAGATGTTGAACATAGTTTGAATACTGGGCCTACCGCATAAATAAACTCTGGTACGCATACATTTTTATGCATCCAGAGTCACTTTCGAGTGATTTGTGTCCACACAGAACAGGGCCCTTTATTACAATGCGAGGATGGGGGTTTTGCCTTGGTTCCCTCCCCCTGTTGTTATTTTGTGTGGTTTTTTAGGCTCAAGCTTAGGCAAGGGTAGGCAAGGGCAGCGTATGCTGGATGGACTTGAACATGAGTCTAAGATATGTTTGAATCCGTCCTAAGATACGCTGGCCTACCCTTGACTAGGCCAAAAGACTAAAAGATAACAAAAACAACAGGGGGACCAAAGCAACCCCCAATATATGGCCCAAAACAGTTCAATCTGCATCAATATTCAAAGTTGTAAGCCGTCAAGCCCAAACAACCAGGATACACCCGAACCATCAGGATGGAGCCCGAACCACTGGCTACATTCAAACCACCGGAATGAGGCTCGGACCAGATCCTTGTCGGCGCCAGCAAACGTGGCAGATGTATGACGGGAACATAGAAAACATATAAGAAAACATAGAAAAAAACTAGAATTTGGTTAACAAATACCGAGAAAAAGCTGAATTTGATTTCATTTTTCGGTTTTCTGATTTCGGAATTCGGAACTTGACATTTTTTTCGGAATTCGAATTTCGGAATTCGGAACTCAAAAAGTATCGGATTTCGGAATTCCGACGCACCCCTGCTAGGTACCCTATCAGGTTAGATTGCCTTGGAGACAAAGCAAAAAGTCGAATTTTGGTCAACAAATTTTTTTTCAAAAAATCCATTTTTGTATGGAAAAATGTCAGAAAATAACTTCTTTTTATCGTTTTGAACATATAAAAATTACTTAGGAGTCGTTTAAAAATGATTTACAAGTTAGTGAAAAATGCTGGATTTTTGGATCTTTAAGATCTTTCGATGAAGAACATAGGTTACTTAGAGCTTTACGATACCACATTTGAAAGCTGAGATCCAGGGCTATTTCATCAGTATGAATTTTTGATAAAGTATATATATAATAATAAGATTCATAGAGTTTTATCCACAAGAAACAGTTTTATACCTAAACTTTTAAAATGGCTTGTCAGAGGGTTAGAACGTCCAGTTGCGAAAATTGTTGCGAAAAAGATGTTGCATCTAATTTTCGCCAACATGTTCAGCATGAAAAATGGGTTCCATCCTACCGTTTACCACAATCGAGTGTTGGAGTGTTAAGGACCAGACAGGCCATGGTTGCACGGGTGACAGCACCGTTGTACGACGTTTGGAATTTAAACGGCGTTCGGCAACATTAAAAAAAAAGTGTCCAGCCAATTTCCCGCTTATTTCCAGCCAATTTACAGCTTATTTGTAAAAAAATTTGCCGACGGTGTTCAAATTTTTGACGATTTCATATTGTCTTTGGCTAGCCAAGTCCAAAAATTGCGGGGATATGATTTTTACTCCAAGACTCATGGGTTTTGATAGACAAACACCCTACTTTTCAAAATATCTGAATAATAAAATTGCAGGATTTTGAAAAACGACGCTCGAAATCGGAATCCATGCGTTTTTTCGGACTGCTAGCGCCGTCGCTTTTTTACAAAAAAATCCTTAACCCTCAAAAGATAAATTTTGTCCCTTTTGATTTCTGATCGACTAAAGTAATTTTCTGACTATAAAATTGAATTTTCGGAATATTTTGACTTAAAACGAAAATTAGATTTAAGGAGCTTACCGTATTCTCTTTAATAATCCCACTATTGGACTATTTTCCAATCCCCAAAAAATATTGAAATTGTTAATGAAAAATGGGTAACACTTTACTTGGCCCCCCCCCCCCCCACGGCTGACCCACTTTCGAGGTGAATTTTTGAAAACCGATTGCATATTCGTGTTTCTCGACCCGGATTTTTACGGGAAATGATCATCAGATTCTGTGAAAGTGAAAAAAAATTTTTGGGGTTTGCCTTGGTCCCCAAGGTAAAATTTTAGAAAAATTTGAAAAAAAAATATTTTTTAAATTGGCGCCTTTTGAATTTTTAAGGGATTAAGGGCTGTATTGGGAGGGAAGGGAATAAAAGGGGGCCACTTTTATGGCAGAACAATAGAAAAGTAAATATATGTATTCTTCGACTGCCTCACCATGTTTTTCAACTGAGCCGTGGCAAAAAGAGACTCTATACGCATTTTTTGATCAAGAGTACTTCTCGGAATCATGTCTAAGGTAAGTGCGTGCGCGCATCTCTAACTCTCAAGCCCCTGCGCCCCTTCGGGGGCGCAGGGGGCTTGGGGCTTGGAGTTGAGATGCGCACACCCACATACCTTAGACAAAAATCACTCGGAAGTGAATCTGGATGCAAGAAAAAGCATGCATACCAGAGTTTATTTATGCGGTAGGCCCCAGTATTCAAAACTATGTTCAACATCTTCTTGTTAGGGACCTTGTGTGATTAGTGGCCCCTTTTATTCCCTTCCCCTCCAATACAGCCTTAATCCTTTAAAATTCAAAAGGCGCCAATTTAAAAAATATTTTTTTTTCAAATTTTTCTAAAATTTTACCTTGGGGACCAAGGCAAATCCCAAAAATTTTTTTTTCACTTTCACAGAATCTGACGATCATTTCCCGTAAAAATCCGGGTCGAGAAACACGAATATGCAACCGGTTTTCAAAAATTCACCTCGAAAGTGGGTCAGCCGTGGGGGGGGCCAAGTAAAGTCTAGCCGAAAAATGGTCCTAACTTTGAAATCCTAGTCAAAAAAACGAGGGGTGTGGGTTGATTAGAGGTGTGGGATTTTAGAGACAATAAAATATTGATATCCCGAAAGAATACGCAGAAAAAGTATTCTCATCAAAGTCACAGTCAGTAAAAGAAATGAGATATCTCATTTTCTATACAATCACTGACATATGAGAGACAAACATTAAAAACATGCCTGTTAAAATAATAGCGCACATTTCTCTGACTCTCTGACCATCATCGAAACCTATTCATTAAATATACTTTTCAACTATTGGCTTTATAATATCCAGACTTTAGACAAAAGTTTGTGAGTCACATGGAGGAGAAAAGACAAGGCTGACGTCTGGGCAGATTAATCATGGGATCTTAGAATTCCGCATATGACGCTGTTGGTCTTACCACTAGTAGAACTAGGACGTTTTCACGTTAAGTCTAAGAGAAGGTTTCGCTAATATCCAATGGTGTTCCAACAGGTCGCATCGAAACCGTGCACAGTGGAGATGGCTGACCTATGGCTGAGGCGTTGAAAAGAATCCTTGTTCTTGTCGCCACTGAAGTGTGGTCTCATAATTTTAAAAGTTAAATACTGTATTAATCTGAAGGGTGGTCAAAGTTTGTAACAGACTTTTGAGCTCATTGAGCTCAATTAGGTTATATTTAGTGCTGACGACGATGCGATGTATCGCATCGCAACATCGCATCGCACGCAGCAAATTTGGGCTAAAAACATCGCATCGCAACATCGCACGCAAACTTTCAAAAGACATCGCACATCGCATCGCAAATTTGAAATAACCTCGCCTTGCTTTTTCAAATTTTATTCAGTCCCAAAAATGTTGCGATGCTATGTATCGCATCGCAACATCGCATCGTACGCAGCAAATTTGGCTAAAAACATCGCATCGCAACATCGCACGCAAATTTTTCAAAACATCGCATATCGCATCGCAAGCCAGGGAGGTCCAAATACATCGCATCGCAACATCGCAAAAAGGCAAATCGTCAGCTCTAGTTATATTTCTGGTAGACGTTGTCTGATCAGCCTTAAAAATATCATTTTGAAGCTGTGATTTGTATCTCTATTATTGTATCGCCGTTTTTTTAAACGTGCGCTGAGCGAGTCAAAACGAGACCCACAAATATGACATGACCACATTGTGGTCAGCGTGCCCTTTCTAGTGTTAAAAATAAAAATATTTCAAAATGTAGGTTTTGGTTTTTTCTGTTTATCCTCTTCCAGATGGTACATAAATAATTTATGGCTTGTTCACGTTGTTCGAGTTCGAGTTAGAGTTCGAGTTAGAGTTAGAGTTCGGATCAGAGGTGTTCATGTAACCAAAAACCGAACTCTAACTCGAGGGTGTTCATGTACCTCGAGTTCGAGTTCAAGTCTGAGGTCAAAATTGAAATTGTTCATATAGTTGTGTTACTGTCTATGTATTTTTTTATTATTGTTTATTGAGATTACGTTAAGATTAAATAGTTATATGGATTAAGTTACAACACTTTTTTACCTTGCTTTTATTGCTTTTTATTCAACACTTTCGGAATAATGGCCATGAAGTGGAGGATCTTGCTTAAACCAATTGAGTGCTTCCATGAAACAGCCGACCATATTGTCTGGGCCATTTGCGTGCTCCACAACTTTCTCAGACAAGAGATGAATGAAGAAGTGGATGTGGAGGGGACCGCCGCAATCTCTAGATCTTTGAGAGGACTTGATGGTGGACAAGCAGAAGAAGAGAGCAGTGGTAGTGCGAAAGACATCAGAACAAAGCTTGTTGTGTTTTTTAATGGTATTGGAAATGTTGACTTTCAGGAGCAGATGATTTAATTAATCTTGATGTAGCAATTTAAGTAACTTTCTTTCATAAACTTGCATTTTTATGGTCGTCGTCATGAGAAAAATAATAAAAAATATACATAAACAGTAACACAAACTACATGAACACTTTCAATTTTGACCTCAGACTCGAACTCTAACTCGAGGTACGTGAACACCCTCGAGTTAGAGTTCGAGTTCGGATCAGAGGTGTTCACGTAACCAAAAACCCGAACTCGAACTCTAACTCGAGGTACGTGAACACCCTCGAGTTAGAGTTCGAGTTCGGATCAGAGGTGTTCACGTAACCAAAAACCCGAACTCGAACTCTAACTCTAACTCGAACAACGTGAACAAGCCATTAAGGAATCTTTTAGAATACTTATCAATTGGTTCTAAAGCCTTGGTATATCATTTCGGTTTCATTTTGAATTTTTTTTGCGAAAAGCCATTTTATATAACTTACTGAATTAAAATGCGCATTATTTTGAAAAAAACAATGTGCACCAGCTTATTGTTTTTCATTCACAAGTTGACAATATTCATAATCGCAAATAAGTTTGCTCATTCTGCACAACTTTCTATGCTCAGTTTATTTTTTGTTTTTGTGATTTTTATCCGGGCAATACTTTTTTTCGTACCAAATTTGCTCTTTATTGTATCAAATTTTCTTATGCTTTTTTCTCTTCAATTTTTTCAAGTTTTTGCACAAAGTTTTAAAACCATCATGTAGTCCTACTATTTTAGTTTCTAACGACATATAACCATCTGCAAGATATTTTTGAAAATTTTAACAAAATATCAAAAGTGTGAACTAGCTTATTTTTCTGACTTTTCCAGGAGTGGGGTTTTTTATGACAGTAGCGTCGAAATTCCTTTCCTTTTTTTCGAACCCTCTTTTACAAAGTTTATATATAGTCAATTTTGTCGAAAATATGTAAATTGTAATATTCCAGTAACTAATTATAACTAGAAACAGCGTAACCGCACATGCAATGTCTCCTGGGTGTTGAAAATGTGTTAAATTAATTGCTGTATTTTCAAACTTTCAACTTTAGAAGTCGTTCGTATAATTTCACACATTTTTTATAATATTCGTGCTATTTAAATTTGGATTACGATGCTGATTTAGTCTTACATCGTTTTTAATCTTTCTTCTCACTCCATCGGGATTTTTTATTTTTTTTTCTAGAATTTGCAAAACTTATTAGGTACTTATTTAGTTGCCCCCCCCCCCACAAAGGTCAATTTTTGATTTTCACTGTTTTGATTTTTTGACCTAAAATTAACTTTTATTGAAACATCGAAAACTACATTAAAAATAAATATCAAGCGCGAACACATTCTTCATCAACTTTTGATCAATATTAATATCACTTTGCACATACTTATTTTTTTGTCAAAACTCTGTATCATGGTAATGTAGCAGTGTTCTGCTCGTTCTACAATGTTTTTGTATTTTAAATTGAATCCATGTCACGTTTTTTGAATATTACAGTTATAAAAAAATTATAATTAATCTTCACTTCAGTTTTCAATGTTACAATAAAACTCAATTTTGGTTAAAAAAACCAAACTAATGAAAAATCGAAAATTGACCTTTTTAGGAAAGGGGGGCAACTAAATAAGTACCAGTTATTATTATTTAAGAATTTAAATATTATATTACGACAGACTTCAAACGATACCACACATTTAATTATTTTGATGACTATTTCCAGTAAGTGCTTTATTTCTTAGTAGAGTTGAATCTCTATTTAACGTCCATCCAGGGGCACACCGAAGAATGTGCAGGCAACTTTCTGATTTTCACGCCACTTTGATTTTACGTCACCGTGGAGCTAATTTTGCTGTCTGGCTTACAATCAAACAAAAAAACTATACCTATGGTTTTACGCCTTTCTATATTTTACGTCACTAAAATAAGTCCTTAGAGAGGGCGTAAAATAGAGAGTTGACTGTGAATTCTTGTCAATTTGTTGTCTAAAGTACAAACAAAATTTGAAGATGTAATATCTATCCATCAATACATAGCTTATTTATGCTTTGTGCTAGGAATAACCTTCAACAGTCTGCTTATCTGGCTTATAAACACAAGAACAGTCAAGGAAATGAAAATGTGTGGGCAGATTCTCTTGCAAATTAGTGCTATAAACATAATTATGTTGGTTATCACAGTGATTGTGCAACCGGTTCGATTAAATTTTTAAATTGTATAAATTTGTGGCACGGCGAGAATTCCGCGGGAAACAATTGCGCGGAGGATAATTCCGCAGCGGATTATTCCGCCGAATTTCAATTTTTGAAATCCCTGCTAGGCGAAAACCGAATACTGACACCTGATTTATGTTCAGCATGATCGATTGCATACCCAGGTGCCTTTATATTTTAAACTCGAAGTCAAATTTAAGACAAGGATTTTTTCAAATGTTTTTGTCCCGGAAGGAATTTGAAATTAGACAATAAGTCAATATTTGACAAAAATGAATGTGCCATTGACCATGCTGAACACGAATCGGGCGTCAGAACTTGGTTTTTGACTAGCAAGGACGTCAAAAATCGGAATTTGTCGTGGAATTATTCTTCGCGGAATTGTCTCCAGCGGAATTCTCGCCGTGTCAAATTCATGCAAAGATTTAGATGCTTGTGCTTTTGGACGGTCAAGTAGCCGTTGTGCATATAGCTTCTATTTGGACTATAGAACAACCATATATATTTATCCTAATAGCTGCTTGGTTTTTCTGTTTTAACTCGTTGGTTATCTCCAATGTTATCCAGTTTATGTTTCGATACATGATTTTATGCAGGTTGGAAAAATATTTACAAATGCAAAACATTTTTGAATAGTTTAGCACGTGCGATAATTACTTTAAGAATACTATTCTTCAGGGAGTAAAACTGCTCTTAAAGGACCATGGCCGTCGCCGACAACGAGAATTTCAAATGTTTGAATTCGCGCGGGACAGTTCTCTTTCGTCTCGCACTGTACTCTTTTGACTTGCTTCAAATGACACAAAAGAGTAAAATGAAAGACGAAAGAAAACTGTCCCGCGCCAATTCAAACATTTGAAATTCTCGTTGTCGGCGACTAGGGTTGGGTAATTCTCCGCAAAAAGTATTTCTCCGGCTAATTACCCGGTGATTTCGGGTAATTACCAAGTAATTAAGGAGAAATAAGGCCGGAAAAGTATTTTTCCGGGTAATTACCCGGGTAATTACCAATCAACCAACCCTATCGGCGACGGCTATGGTCCTTTAAAAAGGAGTTTGTTGCAAGTTTGAAAAAAGTTCGTTGCAAAAAAAAGAGTTTAAAACAGAATATAGTCGTTTTTTTGCTAATTACTTGAAGCACCAAGCTTCAAACACGTGTTCTAGTAAAAAGGTTAAAAAAGTTGGTGAATGTTTTTGATATTCTTGAAAGGCAAGCATAAAAATAGAAAAAAGAAGACAGATGTGTGTATAACAGGGTTCCGATCTGTCTTGATTTTTTCAATGGCCGCCTTCAAAATTAGTCATTGTTCTACAGGGTGTCCAATAAAACTGCGCCATTTTTGAAAAAATTTGTCAAGGGCTTTTGCGGGGAAACCAAAAACATTTTTTTGAGGTTTCAGCCAACAAATTTGAACCAGCTATGTATTTAATAACTAGAAAATATTAAATAAACAAGGACAACATATTAACCCGACCATTTGTGAAAAAAAGATTGATCGAAACTTAATAGTAAATGTAAAAGGGCGAGAATCCGAATAATGGTGCAGTTTTCATTGGACACCCTGTAAATGCATTTACATTCAAGTCTCTCATTTTTAACATACGCCCCAAAAGTTGCTTCCCGCCTGGGGTGCGATACTTTTTTTGGCCCAATTTTTCAAAATTTTTCCAGTTCTGTTTTGACAGTCGGGTCCAAAATATCGCAAAGATTCCAATTTTGCCTATCGACAATGCTTTCAACATTAAAAAAGCATTTAAAATAGCAAAAACTTCCATTAACACACACCTAAATTCAAAAAAGTGTTTTTTAATTTTTTTTTTGCAAAAAACGATCGGCCAAATCAGAATCCTTTGGACCAGACCGTCAAAACAGAATATTATCCGTAATATACTGTCCATTATATAGAGGTCTACTATATCGAGCGTCGAGTGTATAATATTTACTAATATGGATATATCTTAAAAATCTCTGCTTCTAGCTGAAAAATTTCTGCTTTTATCTGAAAAATCTCCCCTTTTTTGAGTTTTGCCTTAAAAAGCTGAAGTCTCTCCGCTTTTAGCTGAAAATTATCTGCTTTTGTCGAAATCCGTTATTGTCGTAATTTCTTGGCTTTTGACCGAAATCTTTTCGTTTTGGGATGAAAAGTCTCATTTTTCGTTAAAATCTCTCAGATAAAAGCGGAGACTTTCCAGCTAGAAGCAGAGAGATTAAATTCTCTTCTATTTTATATTTACTTACCGTATCTTTTCTGTGTGACGAAAAAGTCACAAATATGACAAAATGCATTTACTAGGGAATTTTCGCTATTGAACACGATAGTGGACACCCCTGCGGATGATATGTGACCATATCTCAGCCTACCTAAAATATTTTGCAAATCTTTTTTTTGCGTTTTTTCAACTCCCGGGAGCTCAGATGGTTCCGCGCTTCAGATTAGATTTGGCTGAGCAAAAATATCGCCAGCGATCTCAAAGTTTCCACTATTTTCGAGGGTTAAGCCCGCGCTAATAAAAAAGAAAATACGGTATTATATTAAATAAGGTAGGGTGTCCTCGCACGATGTAAATATTTACTAAAGTGTAAGCCAATTTTCGGCCATATTCCACAATGGGGTTTTTTTGCCTTGGTCCCACCTGTCATTTTTATTGTGATTTTTTAGGCTAAAGCTTAGACAAGTGTAGGCTAGCGTATGTTGGAATGGACTAAAAGATGAGTCTAAGATATGTTTAAGCCCTTCCTAACATACGCTGGCCTACCCTTGCCTAAGCCTAAACCCTAAAAAGTCCTAAAGAAACACTAGGGGGGACCAAGGCAAAACCCCCATTGTGGAATAGAGCCCAATTTTTTGTAAATATCAAATAAAAAGTTTCAGACGCAAAAACCTTTCTATTACTAAATATTTTCTAATGTTTTTGTGCGGCTGTCTTATAATCCTGGTTGTCAGTTTACTAAATTACCTTTGTTGCTACAAACAATTTGATCAAGAAGAAAAATTAAAAGCAGTTTTAATCAATCTATTCCAATATAGTTACCTGCAAATCGGATTGCTGTCCAGCTTTGCTGAACCATTTTTTACATGTTTGTGGGCTTATTTAGTTTTTATTCCACAATATGCTACTTCATAATAATATTTTGTGCCAAAAAGATGAGAAACTATATAAATACTTCAGTTACAGTCGACAGAAAAGAAGAAGGAAAACTTTCTATAAACAAACAAATCACCTACACACTTTTGTCTCAGGTCAGATTTTTGAAGCTATCAGTTCAGTTTCAACCTGTCTTTAAGCACTGAGTTTGGTACAAACTTCAGCTATAGTCGAGTCTCGATACAGTGCCGATCCTGAAGTTTGTTACCTCCTTTGGTGCGACACTTTTTTTAGCTCAATTTTTGAAAACTTTGCAGAATTTGATTCGTGAGTCTACAGTCGACTCTCTCCATAGTGATCATCCGCCAAGCTGTGACACCTGGGTGTATAATTTCAAAAATACAAAGATTCACGTATTACAAGAGAGTAAGTTTTCGGCTCAGGTTCGCCTATCACAATACGTGAATCTCGTAATTTTTGAATTTATACAGCTCACTGTTATGGCTTATTAGAAAGCTGAGATTCATGGCTACAAAATAGTGTAAAAATAAAAAATCAAGTTACGTGAAAATATTATAGGAAATTCAAATTTAAAAATTAGTCGCCAGATTTCCGACAAAAGGCGCCATGTTGTCAATACAAGCAATATCCTTTATGTTAATATTTTGAGTTTTGAATTCTGCTTTTTTGAACAAAAAAATTTAGTCAATAATTCCTACGATTGCCGTTTTGATTGTTTTTGCAAATCTGGTGATCTGCATTTTATTGAGTGACTCCAAGGCTACCACCACTAATGGTTTGCTGTCCTGTGTATTTATTCCTATGTATTGGATTGCAGTCCTCAATCCACTCTCCACAATTATTGTTGTCAAGTCGTACAGAAGCTTTTTTACCAAGGAAAATAGTTCTAGAATTTTTCATGTCAGCAGTAAATCTAAAAATGCTTCTTTGATAAATGCTTGACATTTTATTTTAGACAATAAAAGTGCTAAAAATTAAGATTGATCGAAAAAATTTTAAATTTGATATGCACGCAGTATATATTCATAATTTTATATTCATAATTTTTTCAAATAATTTTCTTTGTGTTCGTTTATTAGAGCTTGTCCATCTATATAAGCATATACGCATATGCATACCCAGGGGAGGGGGGGGTTGGTGGAAGTGGTTCTAGCTGGGCTGTAGCACCGCTCCCCCCCCCGTTCCCAATGTTCAACATAAATCCCGATTTCGGTTCCTGTCCCGATCCAAATATCAATTCCAAGTCCGACTCTATCATAGTTCTGCTCTTGCTTGGCTGACCTCAAACGCATATTTTTAATTTTTGAGCGAAATTTCTGTGTTACATACCAAAATAAACAAAAAGGCATGTAAAGCAGCAGAAATTTGTTTCAAAAACACGTTTTTGAGGCTTCAGTTTAGTTTCGGCATATATGTAATTCCGATTCCGGTTGTGGTTTTTACTTGTTACTAATATATCATTTTTAGCGTTAAAATTTTTATTGCTACTAACATAGTGCTACTTAGAGTTGGCTCGGAATCGATATTTGGACCTGAACCGGAATTCGACTTTTGCTTCAACCGGGATCGGGAATTGAGTTTTTTTTTTAAATATTCGACAAGCAGGTTGTTTTACCCGGCCAAGGGTTGGGCGCTTTGCCTCGAAGACCAGCACAGTCCACATTGCAATAGATTGGTGAAAAAAATAACTTTTTTGAGACTTGACTATAGGAAAATTTCTGCTTTCCCCACTGTAATTTTGACACTGCTCAGCAATATGTTTTTAATGTTTGCTGGTCATCAAAGATCTCGATGTCGGCTTGTTGGTTCAGTTTAGTTTCATTTTAAAATATTTTTCCGTGTCAGGACTTCAAAATTCAAAAAAGGCTGGCAGTTTGGAATGGCTGCCAGTTAAGATTTTACCCTTTGCCGTCCTAATTTTTTTAATCGCCGTCCTAAATTTTAACCATATTTTCATTATGGACCGCTTTTTTATTTTACACCACATAATCAGTTTTTATTTTTATTGCTTATTTTTGGATGACCGTATAATCCAACCTCGGTTATCCAGCACCCTTGGGACCGGCCTTAGGATGGATAACTGGAGTGCCAGATTACTGAGCGCTCTTATCCTTTTTGAGACTAAGGTGCTGGTTAATCGAGGTTCTCATATATTCATGTAAAAAACGTTCATTGATTAGCAGTTTTTCAATTACCAACACAATTCATAACAATTAATGAAATAGTTCACAAAAATTAGTGAAAATAATTGGTCAGTTTCTTTTGAATTTGTTTTCGACCGGATGCTAGTATGAAACCCCGCAGCACCCAAGTCCCGCTTACGAAAGGGGCTAGTTGAGTTGAGATGCGCACACCCACATACCTTAGACATAAATAACTCGAAAATGACGAAAATGAAAAATTATTAGTAAATTCTTCAGACCATGGGGACTGCCGGTTAATCGAGGTTGAATCATTTTGTGGGGACCGACTTGGGGGCCGGGTAACCGAGGTGCCGGATAAGTGGGGTGGCGTATAACTGGAGGGAATTTTCCTATATTTCTCTGCCGGCCAACCAAATCGGGCTCAGGCTGCCGGATAACCGAGGGTGCCGGATAACTGGAGTGCCGGATAACCGGATAACGGATTTGACCGACTTTTTGAAAATTTTGCCTGATAACCGAGGTTTGACTATACATGTTTCCTTTCATTTTTATTTCAAAACAAATTGGACCGTCTTAATTTGACGTACTTTTTTGAATATTTTTGTTAAAAATTAGGACGGACCCATTTTCTTGAAACAAAATAAAGGAAACATGGACGGTTGCCTAAAAATAAGGTGTAAAATGAAAACTGATTATGTGATGTAAAATAAAAAGCGATTCATAATGGAAAATACGGTTCAAATGCAGGACGGTGATAAAAAAAAATAAGACGGCGAAGGACGGCTTAGTCACTATGCTAACAATCCATTCTATTGGGTTGAAACATCATTCATGGCAGTTTCTTGTTCGCAAAGATTCGTCCCAAAATGAAATAATCCTACCATGGTGTTATATAGAATTTTGAAGAGGATAGTATTTTTTCATAGCTATTTATTAGCTTTTACAATTTCATAACAAAGATTTCAGCTTTCAAGGATATAGCTACAAGTTGGGAAAAGAACTGATACGCGACATCTTTAAAACTGTTCAAAAGCATGGTCAGCTGATTAACGCCGCAACAGCGTTTTTGCAATATGTTGTAGCGCAGATCAAGAGCTTTGAAATCGATTATACAAAAAAATTCAGACACAAGAATGTTGAATATAATTTTTTGAAAAAGCGAATTCTTCAAAAATGACTTAAAATTCAAAAAAAATGAAATACAGTCAAAACTCGATAAAGTGTACACCCTGGGGACCAACTTCAGGTGTCGGTACGTGACAATTCCCTGCCGCGCCAATTCCGGGGACAATTCTCTGCCGGACAGTTCCCTGCCGGAGACAAATCCCTGCCGCGCCAATCCCGTTCCGGGAAAATATACGGCTAAAGTGTCTAATCCGGTTTTCACTCAAAAAAGGTTAAAAGTGCTTTTCGGGTGTTTTAGCATCTAAAACATCTAAAATTAATGTAAAGGGTACTGGAGCCCTCCAGTGGAGGGACCTGTATTGCCTATTTTTTATTTATTTCCCGCAAATAATTAAAAAGCTCATCTCTGATAGTGAGACTTTTTGCCAAGTTCTAGTAAGAAAACAAGTAATAAATAAGAAAATTAGGCAATTCAGATATCTTCCAGTACCCTCTACATTAATACCCAGGGCGAAAAGTCAATTTTCGATCAGAAATGGTCGATTGGGCCTTAAAACATATTTTTACACGTTTCAGATGCTTAAACACCCGTGAAAGCACTCTGAACCTTATTTTGAGTGAAAACCGGATTATGCACTTCAGCCGTATATTTCCCGGAAGGGCATTGGCGCGGCAGGGAATTGTCTCCGGCAGGGAACTGTCCGGAAGGGAATTGTCTGATATGGGAATTGGCCTTGGCAGGGAATTGGCGCGGCAGGGAATTGTCCGTGGCCGTCAGGTGTACACTGTATCGAGTGCTTGATGTAAACTTTACTGGAAATCGAACTAATCAAACCAGTCTTTAAAGTCCTGGTTTTTTCTGGATCTTCATACTTGTCTAAATATCAATTGATGTTGCTAGCGAACGTCGCGAGAAGTTCTTTCTCGTAACTAACCTCACTATCAACAACACTCTTAGATTTCCGAATCAGATTCAAGCTGTACAACCAAACTTAAATTGGATTTGTGTTGAAATTTTCCTTCACCTAAATCGGATCATTAAATTTGTGGTTTCCATCCACGCGTTCTGGATTATCTGGAACTTCTATTTTCGATCTCAGATGGTTACAGTCGAAACTTTATATAGGGTAACTCAAAAGACCGGCAAAAGTCACTTCTACGTAGCTCAACCTTATGTCAAGCTTCCATTGCAGTCAAATCTGCATATATGATTATTTAAAAGACCCTGTCTCTTACTTATCATGCCAATTTTGAAGGTTTGGATGCGCGCAGGACCACATCTATTTTGTCAATAATTCTTTCGAATTATTTTTGTTCGCATTTTATGATTTAAACTTTATTTTGTATTTGATACAAATGAAATTACAGTCAAACTTAGATATACCGTACACCCTGGGGACTGATGATAAGCGTTGGTTAAAAAAATTTGCTCCTGCGCTTGCTCCGGGCTCTCAATTTTGAAAAATTTGCTCCGGCTCTGGCTCCAGTGCTGGCATTTCAGAATTTCTGCCTCGGATCTAGCTCCGGCTCCATTAGGGCAAATTTCTCGCTCCAGATCTGGCTCCAGATCTGGCTCCAGTGCTGGCATTTCAGAATTTCTGCCTCGGATCTAGCTCCCGGCTCCATTAGGGCAAATTTCTCGCTCCAGATCTGGCTCCAGATCTGGCTCCAGTGCTGCATTTCAGAATTTCTGCCTCGGATCTAGCTCCCGGCTCCATTGGGGCAAATTTCTCGCTGCGGATCTGGCTCCCGGCTCCGGGAGGCAAAATTTTTTGCTCCGGATCTGTCTCCCAGCTCCGGGAGGCGAAATTTCTCGCTCCAGATCTGGCTCCCGGCTCCGGGAGGCAAAATTTTTTGCTCCGGAGTTGGCTCCAGCTCGAAGCCGGAGCGGAGCCGGATCCAGAGCGGGAGCAGAGCGGCTCTGGCTCCGGTGCAAGAAAATTTCAACAAAATAACTGGTAGAATGAGGCATATGAACAAAAATATGACAATAAGTACAGTACAGGAAGACAGTGATAACGAATACCGTATTCTCTTTAATAGAACGCCACTCTCTAATAGAACGCCACCTTCTAGGACCAAAACTAGGGGTAAACCATGTTTTATTGCATTTTTAACACAAAGTCAAAAAAATTTAGACTTTAAAAAAATTAGAAAGAATACGGTAAATTGGGAATAACAAACACACAAAACATCACCAATCATTAAATCTCCGGCCAGCGTCAGCAGCACTTTCTCGCGAATGCAGCCTTTTGTGTTATGGTGGTGGAGGGTGGAGAATGGATGAAACAATAATAGGCGGAAACTAAGGGCATAGCAAAATTAACATTAGAATTCCAAATTTCCGCTCCGGATCTGGTTCCCGGCTCCTTCGAGGTAAATTTTTCGCTCCAGATCTGGCTCCGGCTAGGAGCCGGAGCGGAGCGGATTGCCAGCACTGTCTTGCTCCGAGCGAGTTATACCTATATACTTGTCATACGCATATAAATATATATATGAATAAAATTTTCTCTAAATATCGCTCCGAGCTCTTTATTTGTAAGAATTTGCTCCGAATTCGGCTCCGAGATTTTCCTTTAAAAAGGAAAATCAAAGGATTAAATGGAAAATCACAGAAAATCAAAGAATCAAGGATTCATCTCCGAGATTTCGATTTGAAAATTTTGCTCTGGCTCCTATTCGGAGCCAGAGCAAAATTTTCAAAATTGAAAGCCCGGAGCAAGAGCCGGAGATTTATACATCACTGGTTGAAACTCGATTTAACTTTTTCCAAGGGACCGGCCAAAAAGTTTAGTTAAATCGAGTTTTCGTTACATCGAGTTTCGCTTTTTCAAGTTTTTTAAAATTTTCGTTAAATCCAGTTTTTGTAACTTTTTATTCATTAAATTATTTATCGACAAAGAATCAGATCCAACAAACGTTATCACTGTCTTCCTGTACTGTACTTATTGTCATATTTGTTCATATGCCTCATTCTACCAGTTATTTTGTTGAAATTTTCTTGCACCGGAGCCAGAGCCGCTCTGCTCCGCTCTGGATCCGGCTCCGCTCCGGCTTCGAGCTGGAGCCAACTCCGGAGCAAAAAATTTTGCCTCCCGGAGCCGGGAGCCAGATCTGGAGCGAGAAATTTGCCCTAATGGAGCCGGGAGCTAGATCCGAGGCAGAAATTCTGAAATGCCAGCACTGGAGCCAGATCTGGAGCCAGATCTGGAGCGAGAAATTTGCCCTAATGGAGCCGGGAGCTAGATCCGAGGCAGAATTCTGAAATGCCAGCACTGGAGCCAGATCTGGAGCGAGAAATTTCGCCTCCCGGAGCTGGGAGACAGATCCGGAGCAAAAAATTTTGCCTCCCGGAGCCGGAGCCAGATCCGCAGCGAGAAATTTGCCCTAATGGAGCCGGAGCTAGATCCGGGCAGAAATTCTGAAATGCCAGCACTGGAGCCAGATCTGGAGCCAGATCTGGAGCGAGAAATTTGCCCTAATGGAGCCGGGAGCTAGATCCGAGGCAGAAATTCTGAAATGCCAGCACTGGAGCAGATCTGGAGCCAGATGTGGAGCGAGAAATTTGCCCTAATGGAGCCGGGAGCTAGATCCGGGCAGAAATTCTGAAATGCCAGCACTGGAGCCAGATCTGGAGCCAGATCTGGAGCGAGAAATTTGCCCTAATAGAGCCGGGAGCTAGATCCGGGCAGAAATTCTGAAATGCCAGCACTGGAGCCAGATCTGGAGCCAGATCTGGAGCGAGAAATTGCCCTAATGGAGCCGGGAGCTAGATCCGGGCAGAAATTCTGAAATGCCAGCACTGGAGCCAGATCTGGAGCCAGATCTGGAGCGAGAAATTTGCCCTAATGGAGCCAGGAGCTAGATCCGGGCAGAAATTCTGAAATGCCAGCACTGGAGCCAGATCTGGAGCCAGATCTGGAGCCAGATCTGGAGCGAGAAATTTGCCCTAATGGAGCCGGGAGCTAGATCCGGGCAGAAATTCTGAAATGCCAGCACTGGAGCCAGATCTGGAGCCAGATCTGGAGCCAGATCTGGAGCGAGAATTTGCCCTAATGGAGCCGGGAGCTAGATCCGGGCAGAAATTCTGAAATGCCAGCACTGGAGCCAGATCTGGAGCCAGATCTGGAGCGAGAAATTTGCCCTAATGGAGCCGGGAGCTAGATCGGCAGAAATTCTGAAATGCCAGCACTGGAGCCAGATCTGGAGCCAGATCTGGAGCGAGAAATTTGCCCTAATGGAGCCAGGAGCTAGATCCGGGCAGAAATTCTGAAATGCCAGCACTGGAGCCAGATCTGGAGCCAGATCTGGAGCCAGATCTGGAGCGAGAAATTTGCCCTAATGGAGCCGGGAGCTAGATCCGGGCAGAAATTCTGAAATGCCAGCACTGGAGCCAGATCTGGAGCCAGATCTGGAGCCAGATCTGGAGCGAGAAATTTGCCCTAATGGAGCCGGGAGCTAGATCCGGGCAGAAATTCTGAAATGCCAGCACTGGAGCCAGATCTGGAGCCAGATCTGGAGCGAGAAATTTGCCCTAATGGAGCCGGGAGCTAGATCCGGGCAGAAATTCTGAAATGCCAGCACTGGAGCCAGATCTGGAGCCAGATCTGGAGCGAGAAATTTCGCCTCCCGGAGCTGGAGACAGATCCGGAGCAAAAAATTTGCCTCCCGGAGCCGGGAGCCAGATCCGCAGCGAGAAATTTGCCCTAATGGAGCCGGGAGCTAGATCCGGGCAGAAATTCTGAAATGCAGCACTGGACCAGATCTGGAGCCAGATCTGGAGCGAGAAATTTGCCCTAATGGAGCCGGAGCTAGATCCGGGCAGAAATTCTGAAATGCCAGCACTGGAGCCAGATCTGGAGCCAGATCTGGAGCGAGAAATTTGCCCTAATGGAGCCGGGAGCTAGATCCGGGCAGAAATTCTGAAATGCCAGCACTGGAGCCAGATCTGGAGCCAGATCTGGAGCGAGAAATTTCGCCTCCCGGAGCTGGGAGACAGATCCGGAGCAAAAAATTTTGCCTCCCGGAGCCGGGAGCCAGATCCGCAGCGAGAAATTTGCCCTAATGGAGCCGGGAGCTAGATCCGGGCAGAAATTCTGAAATGCCAGCACTGGAGCCAGATCTGGAGCCAGATCTGGAGCGAGAAATTTGCCCTAATGGAGCCGGGAGCTAGATCCGGGCAGAAATTCTGAAATGCCAGCACTGGAGCCAGATCTGGAGCCAGATCTGGAGCCAGATCTGGAGCGAGAAATTTGCCCTAATGGAGCCGGGAGCTAGATCGGGCAGAAATTCTGAAATGCCAGCACTGGAGCCAGATCTGGAGCCAGATCTGGAGCCAGATCTGGAGCCAGATCTGGAGCGAGAAATTTGCCCTAATGGAGCCGGGAGCTAGATCCGGGCAGAAATTCTGAAATGCCAGCACTGGAGCCAGATCTGGAGCCAGATCTGGAGCGAAAAATTTGCCCTAATGGAGCCGGGAGCTAGATCCGGGCAGAAATTCTGAAATGCCAGCACTGGAGCCAGATCTGGAGCCAGATCTGGAGCGAGAAATTTGCCCTAATGGAGCCGGGAGCTAGATCCGGGCAGAAATTCTGAAATGCCAGCACTGGAGCCAGATCTGGAGCCAGATCCGGAGCAAAAAATTTTGCCTCCCGGAGCCGGGAGCCAGATCCGCAGCGAGAAATTTGCCCTAATGGAGCCGGGAGCTAGATCCGGCAGAAATTCTGAAATGCCAGCACTGGAGCCAGATCTGGAGCCAGATCTGGAGCGAGAAATTTGCCCTAATGGAGCGGGAGCTAGATCCGGGCAGAAATTCTGAAATGCCAGCACTGGAGCCAGATCTGGAGCCAGATCTGGAGCGAGAAATTTGCCCTAATGGAGCCGGGAGCTAGATCCGGGCAGAAATTCTGAAATGCCAGCACTGGAGCCAGATCTGGAGCAAGATCTGGAGCGAGAAATTTGCCCTAATGGAGCCGGGAGCTAGATCCGGGCAGAAATTCTGAAATGCCAGCACTGGAGCCAGATCTGGAGCCAGATCTGGAGCGAGAAATTTGCCCTAATGGAGCCGGGAGCTAGATCCGGGCAGAAATTCTGAAATGCCAGCACTGGAGCCAGATCTGGAGCCAGATCTGGAGCGAGAAATTTGCCCTAATGGAGCCGGGAGCTAGATCCGAGGCAGAAATTCTGAAATGCCAGCACTGGAGCCAGATCTGGAGCGAGAAATTTCGCCTCCCGGAGCTGGGAGACAGATCCGGAGCAAAAAATTTTGCCTCCCGGAGCCGGAGCCAGATCCGCAGCGAGAAATTTGCCCTAATGGAGCCGGGAGCTAGATCCGGGCAGAAATTCTGAAATGCCAGCACTGGAGCCAGATCTGGAGCCAGATCCGGAGCAAAAAAATTTTGCCTCCCGGAGCCGGGAGCCAGATCCGCAGCGAGAAATTTGCCCTAATGGAGCCGGGAGCTAGATCCGGGCAGAAATTCTGAAATGCCAGCACTGGAGCCAGATCTGGAGCCAGATCTGGAGCGAGAAATTTGCCCTAATGGAGCCGGGAGCTAGATCCGGGCAGAAATTCTGAAATGCCAGCACTGGAGCCAGATCTGGAGCCAGATCTGGAGCGAGAAATTTGCCCTAATGGAGCCGGAGCTAGATCCGGGCAGAAATTCTGAAATGCCAGCACTGGAGCCAGATCTGGAGCAAGATCTGGAGCGAGAAATTTGCCCTAATGGAGCCGGGAGCTAGATCCGGGCAGAAATTCTGAAATGCCAGCACTGGAGCCAGATCTGGAGCCAGATCTGGAGCGAGAAATTTGCCCTAATGGAGCCGGGAGCTAGATCCGGGCAGAAATTCTGAAATGCCAGCACTGGAGCCAGATCTGGAGCCAGATCTGGAGCGAGAAATTTGCCCTAATGGAGCCGGGAGCTAGATCCGAGGCAGAAATTCTGAAATGCCAGCACTGGAGCCAGATCTGGAGCGAGAAATTTCGCCTCCCGGAGCTGGGAGACAGATCCGGAGCAAAAAATTTTGCCTCCCGGAGCCGGGAGCCAGATCCGCAGCGAGAAATTTGCCCTAATGGAGCCGGGAGCTAGATCCGGGCAGAAATTCTGAAATGCCAGCACTGGAGCCAGATCTGGAGCCAGATCTGGAGCGAGAAATTTGCCCTAATGGAGCCGGGAGCTAGATCCGGGCAGAAATTCTGAAATGCCAGCACTGGAGCCAGATCTGGAGCCAGATCTGGAGCCAGATCTGGAGCGAGAAATTTGCCCTAATGGAGCCGGGAGCTAGATCCGGGCAGAAATTCTGAAATGCCAGCACTGGAGCCAGATCTGGAGCCAGATCTGGAGCCAGATCTGGAGCCAGATCTGGAGCGAGAAATTTGCCTAATGGAGCCGGGAGCTAGATCCGGGCAGAAATTCTGAAATGCCAGCACTGGAGCCAGATCTGGAGCCAGATCTGGAGCGAAAAATTTGCCCTAATGGAGCCGGGAGCTAGATCCGGGCAGAAATTCTGAAATGCCAGCACTGGAGCCAGATCTGGAGCCAGATCTGGAGCGAGAAATTTGCCCTAATGGAGCCGGGAGCTAGATCCGGGCAGAAATTCTGAATTGCCAGCACTGGAGCCAGATCTGGAGCCAGATCTGGAGCGAGAAATTTGCCCTAATGGAGCCGGGAGCTAGATCCGGGCAGAAATTCTGAAATGCCAGCACTGGAGCCAGATCTGGAGCCAGATCTGGAGCGAGAAATTTCGCCTCCCGGAGCTGGAGACAGATCCGGAGCAAAAAATTTTGCCTCCCGGAGCCGGGAGCCAGATCCGCAGCGAGAAATTTGCCCTAATGGAGCCGGGAGCTAGATCCGGGCAGAAATTCTGAAATGCCAGCACTGGAGCCAGATCTGGAGCCAGATCTGGAGCGAGAAATTTGCCCTAATGGAGCCGGGAGCTAGATCCGGGCAGAAATTCTGAAATGCCAGCACTGGAGCCAGATCTGGAGCCAGATCTGGAGCGAGAAATTTGCCCTAATGGAGCCGGGAGCTAGATCCGGGCAGAATTCTGAAATGCCAGCACTGGAGCCAGATCTGGAGCAAGATCTGGAGCGAGAAATTTGCCCTAATGGAGCCGGGAGCTAGATCCGGGCAGAAATTCTGAAATGCCAGCACTGGAGCCAGATCTGGAGCCAGATCTGGAGCGAGAAATTTGCCCTAATGGAGCCGGGAGCTAGATCCGGGCAGAAATTCTGAAATGCCAGCACTGGAGCCAGATCTGGAGCCAGATCTGGAGCGAGAAATTTGCCCTAATGGAGCCGGGAGCTAGATCCGGGCAGAAATTCTGAAATGCCAGCACTGGAGCCAGATCTGGAGCCAGATCTGGAGCGAGAAATTTGCCCTAATGGAGCCGGGAGCTAGATCCGGGCAGAAATTCTGAAATGCCAGCACTGGAGCCAGATCTGGAGCCAGATCTGGAGCGAGAAATTTCGCCTCCCGGAGCTGGGAGACAGATCCGGAGCAAAAAAACAAACACCTCAAAATGCACCTCACAAGACGCAGATCGAAAATTAATATCTTTCATCTCCTGACGGCGTTCGAAAAACTGATCTTAGTTACCGAAAACCTTATCCACCGGCCAATTTTCGAGAGAGGTTCAAATAGCAGTCAGTGTTTGCGTCATTGGGTAAATAAGGTGGCTCACGCTTAGCGATCTTGGGAATCGCTGCACCCTTCTCTCAGTGTGGGGTTCGTTCCAATTCTAATATCTTAGCCATGCTCCAAATGGCATAGCGTAATATCGCGAATTCGAAACTCGGCACTTTCGGCACGAAATTCGGCAGATTTAAAAATAAAACGACACCTTCCAGAAAAAGACGTCAATTTTCGAACAAAACGGCATTTTTCAGTTTTGGTCATGAATTTTTAGACGATTTTGTGAATTTTCGCTAAATTGAATGTCGAATTTTCGATTAGGGACCGACCGAAAAGTTTCGTTAAATCGAGTTTGTCGTTAAATAGGGTTTCGTTAAATCGAGTTTTGACTTTATACTCAACAGTGGTATGGAATCCTGCCGTCGTCCATATGTAAAAAAATAAAAAAATTTGAAAAGTAAACACCAAGAACAATAAGTTTTAAAAATTTGAGGGGGGATTTAAATAATTTGAGGGGTGTTTTCAATTTTAGCCTTAGAGAATGGTTCTCTATAAGAGCATTTACTGTAGCTTTTATCGACAATAGCCTTTTCTGGCAGGTGCCACTGCAAAACTGAAGAGATGATTTGGCGGCGGAAAATTTGGCTGAATTTTAAGAGAGCCGTCATGTATGTTTGCTTTGCAATTCCGAGTTTTTCTGCCACCAGATTCGTATTCAGCATGGTCGTGCTCTTTAACCCGAGAAATCACTCATATTTTGAATTCCACTCGAGACAACAAACATTTAAACTAAAAAAAGTTTCAAAAAGAGATTTAAATGTTTCTTGTCTCGAGTGGAATTAAAAATATGGGTGATTTATCAGAATAAAGAGCAGTTTTATAAACTAGTCGACCATGATGGACACGATTCAGGTGTCAGAAACTCATCATTGCAAAGCAGAAATACATAATGGCTCTCTTGAAATTCCGCCAAATTTCCCGCTGCCTAATTTTCTTCCGTCGAATTTCCCTCCACTAAATCATTGGAAGCAGCAATATTATGAGGAAAACAACTTTTAATGTGAAAAAATAAAGGCTGGTATCTTTTTTTTGACTATTAGGGAAACCGAAAAATAGCTCCTAGATTAAACAAAAATTAAGTGGAGTATCACTAAGAATTAATCAAAAGTAACATCCACATAAGAATTTCAGAAAGGACCATTTGTTTATTGAAAGTCGGCTGTAGATTAGAGTAGATATTTGTCAAACAATTTTTATTACGTAAAATATAAATAAAACTGTTTAGCAATTTTTAAATAATCAGATATTTTGTCTTCAATTTTTTTTCTGATTTACATCACACTTTGTAGAGAGGGGTGGAGAAACTCTGCAAATTTAACACTTTTTACATATTTCAAGTTTTGATTAAGTCCGCTTTCTGAAAAAATTCGCAAAATAATACTACCTTTACTCAGTCCGAAACTTTTTCGCACCAGATTTTTCAGTCAGTTTCAAAACTTTCTGACAACATGACAAAAGTTGTCAGGTGACTAAAAAGCAAAACTTTTTGTTGCTTTTTTCTCGAAAATTCTAGCGGAAAACTATAATACCGTATTTTCCCTAATAGAAGATCTGTGTCTTATATTTTTCAACCTGCCTTCAGGGAGGTCTTCTATTAGAGGGGGTGGGGGTCTTGTATATTCAAATTAATAAAAATGTAGTGAGAAAATATTTTGCTCCATGTATGTTCGCACTCCTTCTAAAAAATTTGTTTTATAGGCTCAGCCTCAGGGCTTGGGCATTACTAACAAGAGCTTTAATGATGCCTATTGTGACTTTAGATACACCTTTTTTATAATTATTAGAAAAGAGGAGCTGTTATATGACACTATCTTTTTTTTTTATATCAACATCGTAAAGAGGTCCGCGTAATGGGGTTACAATGGAATAGCGGCCGTTTTTTTTATCTTTTTGTAATTCGGAAAAAACTTACACTAGCGTACACTACGCATAATCACAAGCAAAAAAAATCAGCAAGGGGACCAAGGTTATATTTCATTGAACTGGAAACCGAATTCATGCTTTTTAAAAATTACAAACTGACCGAACAGACTGCTCGTCCTTCATGTATTTGTAGGCTCGATAGATCACTGAGTAGAACCACAAATTCAGTGAAAAACACACTATACATACGGCTACTATTATAGCTGCTGTAAAAGATATTTGCATTATACCATTGAAAAAGAATTCAGATAAAGTCACCTGATTCAATTTCATTTCGGACTACTGCCATCACAATCAAAAAGATGGCAAGTAGGGCTAATAAGACAAGTGCGATGCCCTGAAAGTCAAAAATCAATAAAAAAAAAATGTCTAAATTTTTATGTATGGTCCAAAATCACTAAAAATTTGGTTATTTGGTATAAATCGGTGTAATATATACAAAAAGTATTTTTTAAATAAGGCAAGGACTTTAAATTAAAAATGCATCTTTATAGCCTTTCTGCCCATCTCTAGTACGGTTGACTCACTCCATAGTGGCCACCCAAAAAGGTTGGTTCCTGCCTATGGACTGAAACTTTTTATCTATATTTTTGAAGGCTTTTGCCAGTCGTCTTCGGCTGATCTAGTCCTAAATTTTGCAAGGATTCTGACTTTGCCGGTCATTTATGTAAATGGCAACAATTTTATTCGAAAAGACTCGCGGCTCTCTCTATAGTGATCACTAATTTCCAAAAAAAGGTAATCACTATGGAGAGAGCCGCGGGTCTTTTCGGCAGAACTGTTGCCATTTACATAAAGGAGCGGCAAAATCGGAATCCTTGCAATATTTTGGACTAGACCAGGCGAAGGCAACTGGCAAAAAGCCTTCCAAAATAGAGGCAAAAAAAGTGTCGGACCATAGGCAAGAACGAACTGGAAGGGTGATCACTATGAAGAGAGTCGATTGTATATGAAAATAAATCAGTTCCTTAACTGCAATTTTTGTTTGAAATGAGAAAAAAGTTATGGCCTTTTTGAGAGATGGGCATGAAAAATTGGCACTCATTGGGAGACAGCCTAAACATTTATGTGGAAAAGTGTTAGAAAACAGCTTTTTATCATTTTAAGTACATAAAAATTACTTAAGAGTCGTTTAAACACGATTTACAAAAATTTACAAAATCCATGAAGACTCTCAACAAAAAATGTATTTAGATACTCTTTTTGCCTAGTCCAGTAAGAAAAATAAAGTAAAAAGTTAATATGGAGGACATCCAGGTACCCTCCATAGCTGATTTACCTTGGTCCCCAAGGCATAAAGGTCAAAATTTGGTCAAAAACTTTTTTTCAAAAAATGGTCTTCCCACGCCGGAAAACGTGTTTTCTACACTTTTCAAGCATTAAAACAGCAAAAAACCTGCTTTCGGGCCGTTTTGGGAGGGCATGCTATAGTGTACTCCGGCCCATTTTTACAAACCTTTTTTTGGTACAGGGCAAAAAAATGTAGTTTAGAACGTTTTTCGGGTCACTTTTTCTTTTATAAAATTAAAGATTGGCGATCAACGGTATTAGCTATATTTATTAGAGGTTACTTATTAAAGGATATACGGTACATAAAAAAAATATTAAACACGTGGAAAGCTACCGTCAAAATAAGATAAGGCAAGTACATCCATGTTTCACGTCGTTTCTGAGCATAGATGATGAAGAAATACAGAGCTTTTGGATGATTGCGCCCACTATCGCAGGGTAGTTGAGAATTAGGATGTTAGACAGCAACGACAGACCTGTCAGAACAGTTCCGACTATAGCGATAATGTAGGCTCCTTTCTAAACTAATAAGTGATTGCAGAATTAAAAAGTGGCTTGAAACAGGCAAGTGGCCAAGAAAATCAAAAAAAAACAAAGCCATGCTTCAAACCCACAACATTTATCAATTTTGAAAAATGTGGTTTTTCATGCGAAAGGACCCCAGCTGATTACTTGAGCTTAACCGGAGCCTGAAAATATTTTTTCTCAGGGTTTTTTTGTGAATCTTCAGGATTAGCCAAAGTTGAATTTTTTGTCTAATTCTCCAATAGAAAGCCACTCCTCTCCTACATTTTTACTTGAATTTCAGGGTTAGCCATCTTTGATTGACAATTCTAAGATTGATAGGTGGTTGAAATACATAAGCCAATTGGGTTCAAGTAAATAATAGCAAAATACTTTCAGGAGGCTTTTTTCGTTATTCTTTTCGGCAAAGTCAAAATTTGTTCAATTTTTTTTTGAAAACGGCCTTCCCCTCCCTGAAAGAAAAAGAGTGTTTAAAACTAATTTTTGGAATGACTTGATATCGTGTGCTTTAGCTGAGACTTGTAATTTTCCCCGCTCCTATATAAAGACACCTAGCATTGGTTCCGAGAGGTGTCGTTATATCTAGGTTGAACTGTATTTCCAGGTTAAATCATTTTTTCTGTAGCAAGTTTATTTTACGCAAATTAACTTGCAAATTAACTCTTTTTTGTAAAAAATTTGATTTTTGCCTTTGGTGAATTTACTTGAGGTAACGTGCTCTTCTTCTATAAACTTGATAAATATTATATTAGAGTCGAAAAGTCAAAAAAGTTCAAAACGTCGAGTTAACTGTTGACAACCCTAGAAATCAGGGCTGCGTCGGAAAAGGAAAAAAATCGGAACGGAATTTGGAATCGGAACTCCAGAATTTTCGGAGTCGGAATTCGGATTTCGGAACTTGACCTATTTTTTCGGAATTCGGATTTCGGAACTCGAAAAGTATCGGATTTCGGAATTAGGATTTCGGAAAATTTTCGAGCTCCGAAAATAAGAATCAAAATTTCAAGATTTTTTCGAATTCGCTTTTTTATAACACACAAACAGGGCCCTATATTATTTTTGCCTTGGTCCCCCCTGTTGTTATTTTTTGTGGTTTTTTAGGCTCAAGCTTAGACAAGTGTAGGCCAGCGTATGCTGGGATGGACTTGAAAATGAGTCTAAGATATGTTTGAGTCCGTCCTAAGATACGCTGGCCTACCCTTGTCTAAGCCAAAGGCCTAAAATATAACAAAAAACAACAGGGGGACCAAAGCGACCCCCAATATATGACCCAAAACAGTTCAATCAGCATTAATATTCAAAGTTGTAAGCGGTCAAGCCCAAACAACCAGGATACACCCGAACCACCAGGATGGAGCCCGAACTACTAGGTACATAAAAACCACCGGAATGGGGCCCGGACCAAAGATGGCAGATGTATGACGGAAAAATAGAAAACATAGAAGAAAACTTGAATTCGGGTTAACAAATACCGAGAAAAAGCTGAATTTTATTTCATTGCAAGACATTTTTCGAAATTCGGAACATGAAATTTTTTTCGGATTTCGGAATTCGGAACTCAAAAAGTATCGGAATTCGGATTTCGGAATTCCGACGCATCCCTGCTAGAAATATATAAAGTCAAAATTTTTCAATGTCCAAGTTCTTTATATACTCAGAACACAAATCTTTTCACAATCGTCATATGTTATTCAAGTTTTGAGAATTTCACATAAATAAACAAAAAATCATACTACCTCAAGTAGATTCGCCACAGAAAAAAAATACATTTGCTACAGAAAAAAGTAAATTTGCCACAAAAAAGTGAATTTTCTACAAAAAAAAAAAAATGATTAACCTATTTCAAAATAACCTTTCTTTTGAGCTTCAATTATACAAATTACGGTAATAATTGTTGTGGTTAAAGCCGCATGATCCTTGAAAACCCAGGCAGTTCACCTTATTTCTTCTAATAAGCGAGCATGCCCGTTTATTTCCCAATCATTTTTTAGGGTGCCCGTTTATTAGAGACCGCCCGACTATTGGAGACTGCCCGCTCATTTTTTCGGCTTAAATTTGTTTTCGTAAGCAAACAACAAAAATGCTAAAAATTTAACAAAAGTGGTGGCTGAATTGTACAATACCCCCTAATCTCGAAGCATAAGGCGGAAAACAGCAAAAAAACAAGTATTTAGGGTTTTTTTGAGGATCGGGTGGATTCTACAGTTGGGCCAAAGTGGTACAGCGCCTCTTTATTGGAGACTGCCCGTTCATTTACCAATCACATCCTAGGGTGCCCGTTTATTAAAGACTGCCCGACTATTAGAGACTGCTCGTCTATTATTGTAGTATTTTGCGCGCTCGCCTCATTATGCCTGTTCCAAACTAACTTCAACATGGGTTCCACAGCAACACTTGTATTTAGGATCATTGTAGATGGGCGATACTTGCATCTTAAAAGCGCTGAAATAGCTTGAAACAAACTTATTTATTCTTTTATCGGAACAACCAGCAATAATAATGAGAAATAATATATAAACAAATAAAGTGTTCCAAACGGTACGTAGATGTTTAGCGGTTTTCGAGACATTTTTTGAGTTCCCGCCTTTTTCTAAATCAGTGATTTTGCAGTTCGTAGAAATTTTAAGGTCCGGCTCAAATGCGCGGGAATCAACTCAAGCCGAAAGCTTAAGAGGCTAAATGGGACCACTGACCTGAACCGTGGCCTTACCATAGAATCAGCTTGGAGGACCAAGGTAATTTTTGACTTTTCCATTTTTACCTTTTTACGGACGATAATTTTTTTTTTGGCGCAAATTTTCGTAGTGCCTGTTTCTGTTAATTTTTTTTCAAATCTTTCCAAGGTTTGACACCATCAGGTAGCCCTGCGATTCAACTTTCTGATAAAGTATTATTTATTGCATTATTTCACAAAAATATTGATAAAATGTTCGAGATATTAAGGAAGCCACAACAATAATTCGGTTTATTCTTTGACCTTATTGTTTTACATTTCTGTAAGATAATGCAACAAATAATACTTTGTCAGAAATAAGAATCGCAGCACTTCCTGATGCTGTTAAAACCTTGGGAAAATTATAAAAATTTTCGAAAGAAACAGGCAAAACAAAAAATTTCGCCAAAAAGGTGAATTTGCGCCAAAAAAAAGTATTGACCCTTTTTTACTATAGAAGTCCCAAGAAAAAGTTTATTGCATTTTTTATCAATTTTATGCAAAAAATGGAGGAGTCGAAAATTTCAAGAAAAAATGGCCTTGCTTACCCAAGCTGATTTTCTAGTAGGCCGTGGCACTAGGGGAATGGTGCTAATTTAGAAAAAAATATTGATTGAATTTATTAAAATGTAAAAATTTCGGTCAGCATACATGATTTTCACGCGCTGTCTTTTTAAAAGTTTTCTCAAATATAGTAGTATAGCACGATGCACATCACCGAGTTAATTTAAAAATTTGTGGTAAATCGGGTTATAAATCTCTCAGAAAATCCCTTTCAAGTATTCTGAAAGAGTTGAAGAACAAGCTTGCTCTTTTGAAAAAGCAGTTAGCGAAATGAAAATTAAATGAAGCTAAATAATTATTTCATATCAGTGAACAATACCTATGTAAAAAAATAAAAAATGGTTCTTATCAGACAGTGCAATAATTGTGAAATTATTTATTGTCCTCAAATTGTCGTTTTTCTCAAAAATAGCACTCAGTTCGTTTCCCCCCATGAAACTAATTCCTAAAAAGGAGTGCCAACGCAAATAAGTATGAATCGTTCTATTGAGTCATGGTTTTCACCAAACAAAAAAGAAAAAAAGAGCAATAAAAATCGTCAGTTTTGCATTTTTTTTTGGACTACAGTCAACCCCCGATTTAAGGACCCCTACCTCAAGTTCATCCCCACCTGGGGTCCGATAATTTTTTACCCTGATTTTTGAATGGTTTTGCGAGTTGTCTTTGACTAGTCTAGTCCAAAATATTGCAAGGATTTCGATATTGCCAACCGTTTTTCAAATAAAAATAAATTTTGCCGTAAAAATCCGCAGGTACTTGATTTAACGGCCCCCTTATTTTTCAATAGTAGGCCGTTGAATCGAGTACTTGTGGATCTTTTTGTCAAAATCGGGGAAAGCGAAATCCTTGCAATAGTCAAAGACAACTCGCAAAACAATTAAAAAATCAGGCTAAATCCTCTCCACTTGCGTCTTGGACTTAAGAAATTGCGCTCATTGAGTCCTGGAAGTCTGACTAACCGGATTAGTAGACACAATCTGGAAGAATGGACAACTGCTTGAGCATGATGGAAAAATGAATTTTTTTTGTTCCTATCTTGTAGCCTGAACTCTGGAGAGCTCAAAAACATAGTTGCACCAGCGCCAGAGCCGGCGCCAAGCGCCAACTAAAAATGTCTAACGGCGTCGCCAGGCACCGGCGCTGGCGGCATGTTTTTAAATGGCGCCGGCGCTGGCGCTAAAAGTATTAAAAAAATATCAAGTATATTTATTTTCCGAACTCACTTCTTTTCAATTAAAATAGTTAAGGGTGTTTTTACAGCCTTTTTTTTTGACACCGACTTTTTTACATGTTTTTCATATATTTTCTTTTTTTCTCAAATGTTTTCACATCCTTTTGTAGCTGATAGTTTTTTTTCGATTAGGTTCGATTAGAGATATAGCCACTGGACGAAAAACACCCACTGTAGCAACTCTTTCGAATATCAAAACAATTGTTGTATATAACTCTCATTTGATTAAGTTATAATTTTGTGTAATGTTTAGCATTAAGTATTATTCTCGCACTGAAAAGTAGTTAATAATACAAAAAAACTTTCGCATTCATTGATACTTCGTCAATGAAAAAAAATTAACAGCGAAACACAGTGACTGAGCAAAAAACATTTCTTATGGTTTCTTAACGCTGGCGGCAAAAATTTCGACTGGCGCTGGCACCGGCGGCGAAAATCTGACTACATAGCGCCGGCGCTGGCGCCGGCGGCGATTTCGGCTGAGATGCAGCTACGCTCAAAACAACTGAACTTTTTTCAAAATAATGCTACAGGAACCGAGCAATAACCGTTTGAAGTTGGTAGGTAGGTCATCGAATACCCTTTTTTTACTTCTCAACTTGAAATGCCTCCAGCTCCAAGTTTTCAAAATCAACCCCACACTTATAATAGCTTATTTTACTCCTCATTAAAAAATCTTTCTAATGTGTATAAGGGTATTTCGAAATTATTCGAAAAACTTGGAAAATGGGCTAAAGATTGAAAAGCTGTGATTTTGGAAAATCATCTTTTTCGGACAGAAAACTAATTTTGACCACACACCCCCCCCCCCCTCATGAGGAGAATTTGTTTGTCTCTAGAATTTTTTTTTAGCAGATGTTGACTCCTCAACTTTTTTTCCGCATCAATTTTTATACGTTAAAATTTCAAAAGTCAGTCAAAAAACTGTCTTAATTTTTGTGTAGAGCACGAAAAGCTGCACGAAAAGACTTCTCGATCATATAGGCGAGTCGAGGTCGAGCTCGTGTTTTCTCAATCTTTTTAGTGATCAGAGGGAATTTATAGAATGACTATCGATTAGCGACACTTTTTGAATTTTTTTCGCAAATTTTATCAAAAAATCGTCCATTTTAAAGGCAAAAGTTAAAAAAAAATCACTCTTAATACTAAATCTCTTCTTAAATCCGAATCCGTTGAGATCAGATCAAAACAATATTTATGAGCTGAGATAGAGCTATTTGAGTAGTGGAACCACAACTTTTCCAACCACCTACCTACTTTAGTGGATATATCAGCTTATATGAATTATGTTGATCTGATCTCAACGGATTCGGATTCAAGAAGAGATTTTAGTATTAAGAGTGATTTTTTTTAAACTTTTGCCTTTAAAATGGACGATTTTTTGATAAAAATTTGCGAAAAAAATTCAAAAAGTGTCGCTTATCGATATTTTACCCTCTTTATATACCAAACGAAAGCTTAGGTTCCAAGCTATCTTCTACATCGGAAATTATTTCATTGATGTGGCAAAAATGTATGGAACAGCACAAAAGTTGTGCGAGGTTCAGGTCCAGGTACCTCGAATAGGACAAATGATACACGATAACTACAAATTCAATCCGATTCTTTTCTTTTTAAATTTTTTAATTTTTTTAGATTTTCACAAACAAAGACGTACTCTTACTTTTTTTTGGTTTATTTCAAATTGCATAACAAAACAACTTAAAAATAGGGAACAAGCACATAGGAGGCTGCCAGACCATTTCCAATATTTTTGGAAAATGTCGCGCGACATTTTCCAAATATATTTGAAATTGTCTGGTAGCCAAAAAGGGCCACCATCCAATAACAAAATTTCAATAAAATATGTATTAAATGGATTACGACCAGTCAGCAGCGCTTTTTTAAATTTTTGATGTTTTATACATAAGTACCTACTAATTTGTGATTTTTGTTCAGATGCCTACCGGTATCTGAAAACTTCTCTAGAAATCCTTATTACTGAACAGAAATTCACAAAAATTTGTACACCAACTTTATTCTTACCTCGAGAATTCAGATTTTGGTGATTGAGGTACAGTCAAACCTCGATAAGCCAACACCTCGATAAGCCGACACCCTGAGTTCGGTCCCTTGGGTGTCGGCTTATCGAGGTTCGACTGTACCACAAAAAATTGACTATAGATAGGTTATTTAACAGTTGCATAAATAAGTATGTCGAAAATTCGGAAAAAGCGTTGCTTAGTGGTCAGTCCTTGACAGTAACAAAAATTTATTTTTCCTGCTTGCCGATCTGACTGATCTTTTCCAGAGCTTGTTTCTTCTGAATTTCTAGCACGTCTTTTTGCGAGAGCAGACGACTAAATTTACAAAAATATTAGTTTGTTTTGTTTATAAACATTCAAAGCCAAACATATTATTTTTCTCCTTGTAGCTGTTGATTTCCTTGCCTCGTTCCACCACTTGATCGTTGAGTTCCTTTAGACGGTCTTTGAACTAAAATTTTTTGATTTCAATAAAAAATTTCAATGAGGCGGCTCACTTTTGTAATCACTTCACCCAAAATTACAATTAATTCATGAACTTTGTGCTCCACTAGGGTATCGCCTAAAATGGGATACAGTAATAATTGAGCTGGTAAATTTGACCCTACTAGCGAATACTGCCGCTCTAAACGACTTTCATTTTTTCAACTAAGTAAAAAGTACCTAAATATTAGTCTCAGACCCAGGGAAAAGTGCGTAAGGCATTCTTAGTGCCGGCTAACATACGCTCGCCTACCCTAAGTGGGTGCAGGTATTTTGTATTCACATGAGAGGGGGAAGGGGGGGGGTTTAGATGTCAAACTGTTAGGGGTGGTGTATTCGCTAGTAGCGCCGTTATTCTTTAACTTACCGAGTTGTCTAAAACATCTACGATTACCATCCAGAGTCTCAATATTCTTTAGCACTGTTCTGAAAAGAAATAATTTTAGCTTTATTTTAAAAGTGAAACGAAATTTTCGCATGATCGACTTGGACTCAAAATTCCTTATTTCAAAATAAATATTAGCTCTAATCTACTTTATACGTCCAATGAGTTTGGGCGTCCAAGGAAAAAATTGAGCTTCCAATAAAAACTTTAGGCGCCCAAATGAAACAAAAGAATTTCCAAATAAATAAATGTCAGTGTTAATTAAGCTTTACTCTGACCATGAAAATGTTTATATGGAATACAGAATGACTATAGAAAATCCTGTCAAAAACATTGGACGCCAATTGATTTATTGGACGCCTCAAACTTTTTACTCGAGTCCATTGGATGCCGGATTTTTCCATTGGACGCCTGAAGCAACTATGGACGCCCAAAGTACAGTGTAGATTCGTACCTAAATATTTCCGAAATTCAGACTTAGTCAGGGCTCCGAATGAAAAATTTCGAAAAAAAACACTTGGGTAAAAAAAGGACATTTTGACTGTTTTGAAGTAAAAGGGTCATTTTATCCAGTGCTTGTTGCCATTTTGAAGGGAAAAAAAAATTTTGACTAAATTTTCAAAAATAAAAAATATTTAGGGTGCCGAGAAAAGGACAAATCTTTTTAAAAAGGACGATTCGGAGCCCTCGACTTAGTGAGTTAAGACATTTCTCAGGCAAGTCCCTCTTCCAATTTAGTAGCTCATTTCACCAGCTACTAAATGAGTAGTAATTTGCCTGAGAGAAGTCTACAAAAAAGTTCAAAAAAATTAATGCGAAATACATGATCTTGTATCGAGGGGGATAGGGGGAGAGCGATTAAAATAAATACAATAATATTTAGAATATTTCAATTTTCTAACCATAATTAAGAGTAATATTTTTTTTTGGAAAAGCTTACTGATTTTCGCGCAGCTCAGCTTCTAACCTCGTTATTTCGCTTACTGTCTGCTGCTGTTGTTCGCGCAACTTCTGAAATCCTTCAACAATTTTCTGCTGATCTGCTGATGCATTTGCCATATCTAAAATGCTAGTGAAATTTTCGGGGCGTTTAAAGTTTTTAGCCCGGTTCGTAGTGCTGAGCTTTAACACTTATTTGCTATGATCTAACTAGCTGTTTCACGTCAAAAAAACATTAGACACTCTATGGTGCTGTCCCCTGTCAGCTATTTGACCAGCTAATGTTTAAAGGACAAACTTTTGTTGGTCTAAACAAAATTTTAGTTGAAAAAACCAGACTAACGAACAAGGCAAAAAAACTGAATCAAAAGAAAGAGACAACATTTCAATAGAACTTTCAAAATATATCAGGAACAATATTTAATCTATTTATTAACTTTTATGCAATGGTTAAAAACGATAAAAAAAATTTAAGAACTTTAAGTTTATTTAAAACAAGCGATCTAAAACTACGCTTGCTGTTTTTTCTGGCGGCATTATAAATGTTATAGTAGGCTTATAATTTTATTTTTTTACACTGTCGATATATTAGAGATGACAAAAAGGTATTTGCATTAAAAAGATGTAAAATAATTGTGCTTTGATTGGAGTCAGCCATTTAGTCAGGTTTAGATAAAGTCGATTCTTATCATAAAGACCCTAGACCCTAAAATTGTCCTTATGAAAAGCTGTTTTTATAGCCAACTGTTCTTATGGGGGAGTATTTGTGAAGACATTCAGCAAGCTAGGTAAATCCCAATTATTTTACAGAGAAAGGTATCGTCCAGTACGAAATTTATGCAATCTAAACATCACTTTTGAGATTACCATCAGTGATGGGTCCGCCCGCCCCAGTGCATGAGGCGGTGTCGGGGCGATGTCCTGGTTCACCTCGAGGCGTGGGGCGGATCCGGCGCGCAAAAATAGTCCGGGCAAGGATGTGGCGAAGGCAAAATGTGGTTTTGGGGCGGCGTATGGAACGCCCCGGAACCTCTCCTTTTGTCCTAAACTTTGCACTAAAAATCCAATTTTTTAAATCTTAATAACACTCGGCCTTGCAAATTTCTTAGAAGCATAATTACAGCTTAAAAAGCCTCCGATACTGCTTCATGATCCGGCGTGGTGCGCTCCGCCCCAGGGCATGGGGCGTCGCAGGGGTGATGATCTGGCACACTCGGACAGTCCACTAACAGTCCTAAATACTGTCTTCATTTAGACTTTTGTTGAAGAGATCAAGAAGCTTTAAATTCCATCACATCACGGGTTAAAAATACACTGCAGTAAAAGCTCGATTTAACGACCCCACCTCAAGTTTGTTCCCACCTAGGGTCTGACACTTTTTTCAACCCTATGTTCGGAATAATTTATCGGTTCTGTTCTAACAGTCTTGCTGCAAATATCGTGAGGATTCCTTTTTTGCCGATGTTTTTTCAAAAACCTATAGTTTTTGGTTTTAAAAAAGCCAAACCTTGATTTAACGAACCTCTAATTTTTAAAAGGGATCGTTAAATCGCCCTATCTTTTAACGCTTGAAATTTTCTTCTGCTTTTAAGCGGCTTAGAGTGGAAATTTCGCAGGTGAGAAAATGGTGCTTTTATGAAATGGACGCTGGTTGCCAACTTTTGCATACAGATTGAAGCTAGCGTAGGCTCATCAAAATCCCGTCGGCCATTTTGAAATATTATTCAGTCAAAGATGCCTCTCTCAAGAAATTTATTGTGCTTTCGAATGACATGCCATGGGTTCACGTCATTTGGAATATATTAAAATTGCCCTTTTCTTGACTTTTCAATAGTTCGTTAAAAAAAAACTACCGTATAACCTCTTTTAATGCCCCAGGCGGATTATTTTTCAACCCTTCTTGTAGGGTGGGGGATTAATAAAGGGAGGGGGATTATATTTCAACCTTTTCGGCGTCAAAGGCATCCCAAGTTTTCGGAAAATCTTTTATTCTAAAAATTCTTATTCTTATTTATGGAATTTCGAATACCACCTTCATCTTAGTCCCTCGTGTACGTGACGTCTCATTTGTTACTCATTTTCCTCAGTTTTTTACATGTGAATTTTTATTTCTCCAGAAAGCGACTATGCGTCCGAAAAGGAAGTTCAGCTAAAAAATGCTCTCCGACAAAGCCAAAACTTAGACCCTAGCGGTGAAAAAGCTATTTGAGCACTCTTTCTTGTCGCTTCTGCTAGTGTCAAAATCAATTCTATGTAACGCTATAAAAAATATATTTCTTAAAAAGTGATCCAGGTATAGCAACCGCACAAGATGAACAGGTTTTTGTGCTTTATTGCTAATTCCGATGACATTTTTTCCATCCAGATGTTATTTACTGTGAAGTTATTTACTATAATTAGGTGGTGTATTATTAGAGGGTGGGGGATTAATAGAGGTTATACGGTATAGGCAACACAAGAATCAGCATGAAAGACTGTGCTAGAATAAACTAAAGTCACGGACGGCTTTTCTAGTGTTAAAATATTGGGCTAAAAAGCTTGCGGATTTCTATTTTTGGAAAAGCGAATAAAAAAAGAAAAGCAAATGTCATCAGAAATTTATAATAAAAACTTCACACTTTTGTCTTCACACTATACATTTTGTATCTCAACTTCGCACTTCACACCTTCATTGTAAGCGAGAATTGATGCACTACACCATACAATTGAGCTACAGTAAAAAATATCCATAGATTAGCAATGTTTTTCTTCCTTGAATATTATTTTATAGGAGTTATACCTGGGATCGAATGTAGAGGTTCCGATTTTTCAAAGTTAGGAATAAAAGCCAGAGTTTTTTTTTTCGAAAGGCTGGATGCACGATGAAAAATCCACTATAGTTTTTTTATTAAACAATGGCTAGATTACCCATGCAGTTTAGAGTGACTGGCCGATTTTGCTGTTGCTTGCAATTTTAATGCTGCAATAGAAGTACAGTGCACGCTCGATATAAAATAATTCAGGCGGCCGCCAAAAATTATGTTATAGCGAGATCTTAAATAGTATTTAGACTGTGTTGAGTGATCAATTTTTGCTTCTTTTTTAACTTTAACTGAGTTATGTTTTATCGTTTTCCATAATTTTTTCGTGAAATTTCCACTCTCAGTATCAAAAACCGTGGTATTCATGTAAATTGAGTTTTTTTCAAAATCAGGACCGTCTATGGGGAAATTTTGATTTGAATCGCTGCAACTTTCAAAATTTTTTATTTGAATGTACTCATCGTGCACTACCAGTTAAGAAATCCGACCACTACTGCCAGGTAAGCACCCGATCCACCTGGGTAGTACCGAAACCAGCTGGATTGTGCCCCAACCATCTGGATCATGCCCGCACCACTTGAATCGTGCCCCAACCACCTGTAGGCACCCCAACAACCTGGATTCCACCCCAATCACCGGGTTTGTGCACGAACCATCTGGAAGTATCCTAACCACTTGGGTTATACCTAAACCATCAGGATTGTACCCTAACCATCTGATGGCTACCATTTCCTGTGCCGTTAGCTTACCACCTGGACGTGCCCCAACCACCTAGATGATAATCCAGCTACCTAAATGGTGCTCCAATTACCTGGATGTTTTTCAAACCATTTATACATCCCAGTCACTAATATGGTAATCTAATCACCTGTTGGTACCCTAACCAGGTCGAAGGTACCCCAACTACATGGAGAGATCTTTAACTATCCACCTGCTATTTCAATCCTCTGGATTTGACTGTAACTATTTTGAAGGTAACCCACCTTCCTGGATAGTAACCTAACCGCCTGGATGATATCTTAACCAATTGAGCGAGGGGGAAGATGCTAGCTCAATTAGATTTGTTTTAGTCACCTCTGTCGTCACCAATCATAGGGTAAAGGGCAAAGGTAATTTAGGGTAAAGGTAATTCGAGTGCAAGGAGTAAATAATAGATGCATTTTTGGGAGTGTCTGTTTTTCAGTGTTTATGGCGGTCGACATATTGCTTTTGTTAATAGGCGCCTGTAAGGCGCCAATCTTCCTTGTTATGTTATATCAAGATGGTGTTATTCGTGGTTTTGTATAACTTGAATCCTATAAGATTTAAAAAAAAATATCGAAATTTATGCCATATCGAGTTATGTTGTATCGAGAGAGCACTGTAGGCTAAGCTTAAAATAGCTTATTGGGAATGGGATAAGCCCAGGGCTGCCATATGTCCTTTTAAAAAGATTTGTCCTTTCTTTGGGATCCCAAATCTTTTTTTATTTTTAAAGTTTTAGTCACAATCTTCTTTTTCGATTCAAAATGGCAATAAGCACTAGATAAAATGGACTTTTTCCTTCAAATTCCCTTTTTTTTTGCGAAAATTTCCTTTTTTTAAGTTCTGAGATGGCAGCCTTGGATAAAGCCTGGTATGGAAAAAATCCACGTGGTATTTTCTCCATTTGTGACATTGTCAAAAGATATTTCAATCCTCTGGAATCCTCCAAATTTTTCAAATCCGTTTTATGCCTTATTTAATGGTTTTAGTGTTCTTTATGCTAGCTTAACAAACAAATAATTTCAATATTTTATATATCAATATATGAGCAGATAGTGTACTTTTTACAGATTTAAACCCGAAATAGCTGTTACAATATGAAGAATGGCACCACTTATTTGTGAAAGTGTTTTTGTACATATATAGATTTCTAAAAAACAATTTACATAAAACAACATAATTTAATAAACTACATAGCAGTGAAACAGTTAAGTGTAAAATTAAAATTTTATGTGTCTAGTTGCTGATTACCAAGCTGTAAAACATATTCCCAAATTTAAACATCTTGATCAACATTTTTAGCTTACTTTTATCAACTTTACCACAAAAAGACAGGATGTTCCAAGGAATTCGGCCCTTTTAAAATATTCATAACTTTTTTCTAGGTTCTTTTCGAAATTATGTTTTTACAGATCGATTTTTCTTGCCGAGAATATTTTTTGGCATATAGTTTAAAAAACACGATTCTGTTTGGCCTCCCGCTGTTGTTTTGGACATTTCCCATCCGCATGCCATCCGGAGACCAGGATCCAAACCACAGGGTGGTTAAATCGCGTTTTTCACCTTGTATACCAAAAGAATATGGTCGGCGAGTAAAATCGATGTGTAAAAAACATAAATTCGAAAAACGGCCTAGAAAAAAAGTTATGACCATTTTAAAAGGGCCGAATTTCTTGAAATTTTGCATTTCCAAATTAAAAATCACTAATTTAATATTAATTTTCATTTATGTAGTGGCCAGTGTCTGCTTAGCACAATTATTAGAACCAGTAGACATTGCTATCCTCGGATCCTTGAATCCAAAACTAGACACAGAAGCTGAAGGCCATTATTACTAGCAGCAACACCAGCAGCACTGGCCGATATTGTAGGCAATTTTAGTTGGTTATTAGGCGAAGTGACCACTGATTTCTGCAAGACAGCGGCTTTTGCAAAAAACGCATTGGAAGCATTCTGCTGAGCCGCCATCTGCAATTGACTATTTGCCATTCCAGATTGCCCAAACATTTGATTAACCAGTTGCTTTTGCTGTTGTTGAAGCATAAAATTAAGCTCCTGACTAGGCATCTGGCCCATTTCTGCCGAATTCTTTGGCTTTTTGGGAGAACTCTTCTTGACTTGACTATTATTACTATTCATTTGCATCTGTTGGTTGTAACTGGGTCCTGGCCACATGAAATTGCCATTCATTAAGTTGAAATTAGCATTTCCATACGAAGAATTAGCCAGTAAGGCTGCAGACATGTAGGGTGGTAGCTGGGTGCTGTTTGGATTGAAACCGGCAAAGTTGGGGAACACTGGGAAAGATGGTTTGGGGCTTCGGAAGCCTTAAGTCTAGCCGGAGATGGGGTTTGGGAATCGTGGAATTTTGTGTAGAGCTGGTTGAAGGAGAAGTCTTGATGATTTCTGGCTTTTTGTCCACGGGTATATTCGGAGAAGAACTTTTTTGACGGGCGCATTACTTTTCCGCTTCTTTTTAGAGGGCTGGCTACTGGTTTGGGGGTATTTGAACAAGTAGTTATGATGGGAGGATGTGCGGAACCATTTTCGAAAGCGCTAGAAGAAAGGCAGACGGACATTTTGGGTATCTGAGGCTGGTCTTCTGGAGTAGTAGTGGTGGTGTTGGGAGAGTGCTTTTGAAGTGAAGGGTTTCTGGAAGTAATTGGGGCATCACTTGCATGTCTAGCACAGGAGGCTTGTCTTCGTCCAGGTTGAGCCTGGCGAGGGTGAACAGCAAAGGAAGGGGCTCTTGTCGGCTGTAGGAGTTGATGAAGACCAGGTCTTGCAGACAGTAGTCTTCTGTTAGCAAGGTTTTGAGGGAGGAGTCAATAAAATAGATGCCGTAGCTCTCGCTCATTGCAAGCTTGGCTTCTAGCAATCTGCAAATTAAGAATTTTTAAAAAATCAGACTTAAAAATCAGACGTTCAGAAGAGTTCACAAACTAAGGAAACGCACGAACTGTAAAATACAAATTCCTAATTTTTTTGACTTTTAGCATTTTTTTCGTGTTTTACAATGCTCAGAATACGAAATTCTTCTTTAAAATTGACCCAATAAAAATCCGATTTCCGGATGCGATTTCCCAAAGCTGATTTTTAGATTTTAAATAGCTAAAAAATCAGGTTGGAAAATCAAGGCACCCGAAAATTGAAATTTTTGCCTTAGTGCCAAATCCGCTCTAATTTTGGCCTTGGTTCCTCTGTTGTTGTTTTAATTTCATGACTATGCTTATGCGCAGGGTAAGGGGGCCTAGATGGAGATGGGGGCTTGGGAATCGTGGAATTTTGTGTAGAGCTGGTTGAAGGAGAAGTTTTGATGATTTCTGGCTTTTTGTCCACGGGTGTATTGGGAGAAGAACTTTTTTTTTCCGCTTCTTTTTGGAGGGTTGGCTACTTGTTTGAGGGGTATTGAAACAAGTAGTTATGATGGAGGTATTCCTCTGCTGTTGTTTTTTTAATTTCGTGACTATGCTTATGCGCAGGGTAAGCCAGCTTGTGTTATTATGGACTCAAACTTATTCCGCGAACAAAATACAAAAAAGAAGTAAAAAAACAAGTTTCAGTCGGTCTTTTATATATCCTAGCCTACCCTGCGCCTAAGCACAGTCTAAAATCACAAGCAAAGAGAAACACCAAGGGGACAAAGGCGAAAAATGGACCGGACTTTGCAGTAAGACCGGAATTTTGGTCGATCCTAGGTATGGATTGATTTTTTTCGCATGATTTTCATATTTAGCATCTATTCGATTGTTGAAAATCAAAACCCACTTTTTCAAATGCTCCAGACGAGTGTTAGCAGGACACCTGAAGTAGCGCTTAAAGCTGGTCCTTTGCTGTTTTTCGGGTTCAAGCTTGGCCTCCAATTCTCTGCTCTCATTCAAAATGCTGCTCATGGGCACATATTCCAACACTAAAGATACTCTTTCATTTGAAGAGCACAGGTGAGAGGAGAGTTCAGCCATTTTTTGAGTTACTTCCTTTTTGTGATTAGATTTTCCCGTTTTACTGCCCTTCTTCAAAGCCCTGTGGCGTTTTCTCAGCTGGTGCCAGAAGAAGTTAGGCACTAGTTTGTAAACTAAGTTTTGCAGCAATTGGTCAGTACAGAATGCTGAATTCACGTCTTTGCTGAGCTCCTGGAAGCATTTTGGGCACCGGTGGTCTGTTTTGAGGTGGCGGAGAAGGCAGGCTCGGCAAACTATAATCAGTTTAGGGTGATTGATATTTTTAAAGGCATAAATATTTTTTTCAAATTGGGTTTTTTTAGTTTTATCAAGGTTCAGATATTTTGCATAAAATCTAATAATTTGTTCAAATTAGCTAGCTGAGAATTCATACCAAAAATTTCTGAAAAATGGCTGGTCCGGGCTTTGTTTTGACTTGGACAGCAAACTTTCTAATGTTAGTCTTTTGAGTGAAAAATTTTAAAAAAAGCTAGGAGAATTTGCAGTGAGAAAATGGAAGAGCATTTTTGTGGGTTTTAAACTAAAAAGGTGTGTTAGTCTTGCTTCTTTGGATATTTTATAGTGATTTTTTGCCTGGTATGGATGGCACTGTACTGATAATAACAAATATTAATAAATGATGGCCTATAACGCAATGATAGCTAAAAAAATTCACAACCTCTAACAAACGACATATGTCTGATTTTAAGGACAACCAACAGTTGGTAACATAATCCTACGACTATATTTTCTACTTGTAGAAAATTTTAAGAATTTTTCATTTTGAAACACTGCAATCGAATTGTCTGATGAGTTTTAAAATTCAAACAGAAAGTAAAAAATTCGCAGCTCGTCGAACAATTACATTTTAGTTTTGAATCCAAGAATTTTTCGGAAATTGATTGATATTGATTTCATCGTGCATTTGGTGGTTGATTTAGGTCTGTGCCAAACTTTTTTACAACTCTTATTCTTGAAAATTTTTTTTCTTAAGCCAAAGCTCAACCCTCATCTACTATTTGATTTTAGTTTTACACGCAAATTTGATTTTTTTACGTTTTTTATGGTATGTAGGAGTTACAAAAAGTTTAGCCTTCTTATATACCGTAAAAACTCTATTAACTCCCCCCTCGTTCAAATTCGTGTTCTTGGCATTGTGTTTTTGGCCCATTTTTTGAATTCTGCTCTCAGGCAAGTTACCACCTATTTTTTTAGCCAGTGAGATGAGCTGCAAAATGAGTGCTCACTTGCTTAACAGAAGTTTTAAAAAACTTGGCCAAAAACACGATTTTGAATTAGGGGGGGGGAGTTAATAGAGTTTTTACGGTAATTTATTGACAGGCTGAATATACTAAGTATGTTATAATGTTTTCAGATCCTCAAGACGGACTCTCGTAAGCATGATCATGGGCGTAGCCAGGGGGGAGGGCTGAGTGGCCTATAGCCCCTCCGTCAGATTTTTCGAAAAAAAACGTTAATTGAAAACACTATAAAACTCGAAAACGGTGTAGGGAAAATGACCTCTCGGGGCGCTTAGATCCCCCCGCCCCCGTCAGATTTTTCTGACTACGCTTCTGAGCATGACTGCCTTTTTCCTTTTGTCTTAGTTTGCAATCAACTTACAATAGTGAAGACATTCAGTAAGTGTGACTGCATCTACTAAATATCCAGTGCAAATACTGCAAATAATGTTGCTCTGCAGACTCTTGTCTATTGCGTCACTACAGCTTTGGCGCATCTTCTGAAAAAGTGGTTATTGACTGTTTTTGGGCTGAATAACAATTTTGAAGGATAAGAATCGCGACTTAACATAGATATTTGCTAATAGCTAAGACATGTCTACTTCAAAATATACCTATTATTTTAAAAATCATTTTATAAGATGTTTGACCTATAACAAAAAAAACTTTCATGTTATATAGAAAAAACTGTGCACAAAGAAAACTGGTATAATCTTTTGCTAGATCCTTAGCTATAAAATAAAATGTAACATGATCCAGTGAATAACAAAGAATAAATAGAAGAAAAATCGGTAAACAACTAGAAGAAAATATTTTAATTGGAATAAACAAGTGTTGGCATGGACTTTAGAAATAAAACAGTTGAATTAGTGCCATTTTGAAATGTAATTGTGTAAACTATACGCTTGTATAACCATACTGGTTTAACATGGGATAGGTATACAATAGAAATCGCCCACATTTAAATAGAGGTGAAACAGTGCTGTTACATTTAGCACTGTTAATTTTTGTAAGAATTTTTGAAGCGACACCAAAGACACAAAAGAAAGGTGTCTCATGCTCTTTCATATTCAGGTAATTTCGTCATATATCAGTGTCAGATACAGGACAGAAATTGAAAATCGAAATAGGACATTTAAAGGGGTATGCTCGCCACCGATGGAAATATTTTAAAAGGTGGCTACCAGGTAATAAATATTAGTTGAGTACCGTGCGGAAAATAAGTAATCAAAAAACAGGGCCTTCACTTTAAAGCATCGGTGGCCTAGTGGCATATCGGCGGCGGACTGCGAAGGTTGGTCGTCGGTTCGATTCCCACTGGAGGTATAATTTTTCCTCGACTTCTCCAAAATTTCGTCAAATAATTTTCGTTTGAATTTCGCTGGTACCCGCCTTTCAAAATATTCCCATCGGCGACGATGAGGCCCCTTTAAGTTAATTTTAAGCAGAGTGGTATACTCGACGACTACATCAGACTCAGCCGCAGCTGTCAGCCAGGTCAAAAAATTTTACCTTAGCCTTAAGTTCAGCCTCAACCGGCTGAGGACACCACCCTGTTATGAGGTGTTTAAATTTTTGTTAGAAGTTATCAAACTAAGATAAAAAACACGTTTTTTCAAACTGTTCAAAAAATTTGTTGCAAAATATTGCAAAAAAAAAGTTTTTTGCTAAAAATATTTTAAAGGGAAATTCTCGAGATCAAATTTTCAACTGATCAAGTTTGGTGTGCTTGAGAATCCAGTCAGACCAACTAGGGAATTTATGGTTAATATATAACGTATGTGAATATGTAATTACAGTTTTGGAAGATTTTGACAAATAGTATCACAAGAAATACTTTAAGAGGGCTTAGAAGCAAAAAAATTAATATATATTAATTTTTAAAGTAAATGTTCCATCTAAAAATTATCAAATAAAAAAAACACGCCTTCAGATTAAGCATTTATACAAAACAAAAGCAAATATAATGCTACAATCACAAGCAAATATCTATTGCAAACACCCAGCTAGTCTATTCTTTATCTAAAACCAGCACTGTAATCCGCTCTCGTTAGCAGCAATATAAAGAGTGGTGGTGGTAGTAGTAGTTTTATCGATCGATTTTTGAGAGAAGAGAAAGAAGGTGGAAGGCAAAAGGGAATACGAATACGATAGTATTCCCTCCTCCTTCTTCCCCCCTACTACCACTACCAAAAGATGTGTGCAAATGGATGGGAACAAAGAGAGAGAGCACTTCTTTGTGCTGCTGCTAGCCTCTACCAGCACCACTTTTCTGCCCGCCAACTCAGCGCCAGTCCACCAGTCAAACATACCAAAGAGGAAAGAGAACTCAAGAGGAACATTACCGTAGCAGGAAATATAGGAAAGGAAAAGAAATAATAATTTGAGGCGAAAGAGTATATGCTCTCTAACCTATGATGTGTTAGTCGAACCCAGCATTTAGCCGATTCAACAAGCGTGTATATGGCTATCCAGATCTCTTTGATGTCGGGGGAACTAAGCTATACGGAATGTATTTGTCAGCCAACTACAGTCAAACTGCAGGAATCGGGGTTAGTCAGGATGGCATTTTTGGTGGGGTGCTGGCCAAATAAGCAGTGTGTATTTTGACATAAAAACAGTTTTAGTAAAGAAATATTGATGCTTAAAGCTAATTTCCACACCACCAAAAGAATAGGTTTGAATGTATGAGAGTGAGAGCAAGAGAAATTGGGTGTGTGCAGCTACTGCTCAATGAATGAATAATTTGGTGGCAGTGGAGAAGGCAGGCAGTAGGAAGGATGGCAGAGACTGCACTGGTCTTTCTCTCACCCTCAAATGTTTACTCCCTTTTTCTTACATTACAGCAAGGAGGAGAGGACACGCCCATTCTTCCAATCCACAGTAGTAAAGAGAGCAATAACCAATTTAATGGCTCCCCTGCCTGCCCATTACCATTTATTTGAAAGGCAGAAGGCAACCAGCAGTGCTCCACTCCCAGATGATGGATTAGATTGACAGGAAGGCAGTGGGCTGACTATTTTGTTTCTCTGTTAGTCTGCTTGAGTGGCTGCTTTCTCTGTTTCTCCGGCTTTTCTTCTTTATGTGCGTGGAGTGTTGACAACAGTGCAGCATTGCCCATTAATTGGGTGTGTGTGCGTGTGAGTGGGCACTTCTCAGGCACTGGCGATCACAGGGCATATCGGCAGCAGGCAAAAAGGGTTACTACACCTATAAGCAAACAATTCAGATACAGTACCATTCAGCACCTTTCTCTCTTTTTTCTGTTTTGCTCCAATTATTTTTCGCCATCCCTCTTTGTTGTTGTTTAGCGATTATGTAGAACAAATTTCTTCAAGTAATAGTGCTTTAAAAAATTTTAAAATATTGCAGGACGAAAGAGTATTGAATTTCTAACCATCTGTCGGTGAAAAATACCAATGAAAAATAAAAAATGACATGGACGTTACCCAAAAAGGCTCCGACACAAAATAAGTTGGAATGTTTAATGCTAATTTTATTTAAATTTGTCAGGTTCATTCAATTCTTGAAAGTTTTTTTGTTTTATCAACAAATTTTTTAAGTAATAGTGGATGGTGGACTAATAAGCAGGGCCAACCCTCTTTTCCCCAATGAACTTTTTAAACACTCTTTTGTGTGCAAATCTCTAACCATGTATTGGGCAAAAATTAGAAAAATGATAGTTGATATCTGTTGTTGTGTGCAAAAAGACAATTTTTTAATTAAATTTTGATTTTCAGGCAAAAAAAATTAGTCGAATCGAAAGTTTTCTATAGAAACAATATAGAAGGAAAAAAATTAAAAATTAAATGTGCTGATAACATAAACGAGTAGCTGGTTGTTCCTGCTACAATCTCTTCATTGTATTTTAGCGACAGAAACTGGCTAGAAACATTTCCTGATAATTTGATGTATGCATTTGCAAAATAGCAAGAGAAAAAAATCAAAGAAATACACTTGCGGGTGTGAGAGAGTCAGAGTCTTTAGGTCGCAGCTGGCTGGATTGCGTGCCTGGCAGGGCCAGCACTCTCTTTTTCACTGCTCTCTTTTTCTTTTCTTTTTTTGCATTTGGAGGCTGGTGCTGTTGCATGAAAGGAGCTGCCTGTGCACTTTACTGGCTTTGGTCGCCTACCAGTATGTTTTCTCTTATTGTTATTAAATGCTGTTTTGACTAGAAGAGGTGTGAAAAAAATAAATTAAGGCAGGAGAGTGAAAGAAAGGAAAAAGCACAGTAATTTGTTGTTTACAGCAACAAATAGTAACTCCAAAAACAAGTTTTCGTTGAAGATATCAATTTATATAGGTAAAAAGTGAGATTAACGAAAAATGGTATTAAAATAATTGGAAATGGAATTTGGATTTGGCAATAGTAGTAATTGAGCACTTAACAAATTGAATAGACCAATTCAATATGTAATTTAAGTGAAGTCTGTAGCAATATTAATCAACAGTCCTTTTAAAAATATAAAAAAAATAACTAGAATTAGTACTACAGTCAAACTTCGATAAACCGTCAACAAATTTTGCTCTTTAGAAATCAAAAACTTCTATAACGCGGCAATATGTTTTAAAAAAGGTTAAATGTTTAAAAAGGATGCCGGGTTATCGACGTTTTAATTTCAACAAGCAAAATTGCAGGATTTTTGAAAAACGATTAACGAAATTGGAATTTTTTCGATTTTTGGGACAATATTGTAAAAACAGAAGTTGTGAAAGAAAACAAAAATTGAGCTAAAAAAGTTTCAGACCCTAGGCGAGAACGAACTTGAGGGGTGCCGGGTTATCGTAATTCGACTGTAATAAAAATTATCACTTGTTACTTTTGTAAATAAGGATCTTAGATGTCATATATTTTGGCTAAAAAGGTTTTAAATTCGATCCTTGAAAAGAAAGGTTTAGGCTAACCGAAATCGGGTGAAAATAAAAAAACATGAATCTGAAATCAAGAAGGGCCGAAAAAACGGAGCAGCATTTAAACAGACTCTCTTAGCCGAATTTTTGGAAATTTTATATTTCATATATATATATTAAAAAAAGCCATGTTTTATCAAAAGAAGCAATTCTGATGCCAGAAAGGTTGACGGAAATCCTCTTTTCCGGATCTTAACAGCGGCGAAAACCGGGGAAATAATCCGGAATTTCGGGATTTTAGCCAGGCAATTATTTTGTAATAGATATTTTCATTTAATTTATGTATTTTAAGCCTGTTTATTTTACATTTTTAGATCGGCTTGCTTTGATTGCTTTTGTAAACAGCCTTCATAGCGTTCCTTCTACATCTTATACAATCGAACATCAACTTAGTGACTCAAAGATTAACATGCCGGATTAAAATCCGAAAATTCCGGATATCAGCCGCAGTTGAAATACCGAATTCCTGATTTTTGCAGCGGTTATAATCCGGAAATGTTTTTATTTGAGAAAGCAGCAAAAAGCAAAAAAAATTAGATTTGACACTTTTCAATTTTTTTGAAAGTTCAGGTCAAAGTTTTGAATGTTTGTGTTCAACAATGGATTACTTTATACAGATTACGGACTTACAGAAAAAGGTGCAGATTTGATGGCTCATCAAAGAAAGTTCAAACTGCTTTTCTAGCCAGAATCAAGCTCTAAATTTTTTGAAAAAAGGAAGCATACTAAAGATTTTATATGCGTAAAGCCAAAGAAAGTAAGAATATATTTAAAATATATCACTTTTTACATTTATTTGTCATAAAAGGGCTAAAATTTAGTTGAAAATACCTTCAAATAACCATCTACCCGGAAGCCATCTATCCCGTTTTACAAATTCAAAGGTTTTAAGTTTGGAAAGTGTTTATAAATGCTTAATTAATCTTGTCGAGCAAAAAAGTTAAGAACGTTATTTTAGTCACTTTTGGAAAATATGGCAGGGAGGGTGGAACCGCTATAAAAATAATATCACTACAACTATAATGAAAAGGGGGGAACAAAGCTGATTTTCAAAAAACAATCAACAGGGGACCAAGGCGAATTTGGGGCACGTGTTCTACACCAGCGCCACAGCCGAAATTCATGGGTGACCCAAAATTTGGTAATTTAAAACCGGTGACCCACCGTGTTGGGTCACCATTTCACAACCCTAGTAATTATCACGATATAATAAATTAGCCTAAAAGTTTAATCTTAAAAATTTAATAATTTAATCAAGCCTAAAAAATTAAATCTTATTAGAAAGTTACTGTATCTATTGTAAAAAATCGACGCTACAAGGGTGTAGCCATCTATTTTTACGCTGAATCAAAACAGTACCATAGTGAAATACAGTACAAAATGTTGCAGCTCCATTGCAGTAAATATACTATATTTTAAATTTGTTCGTCAAATCGCACGGCTAAACTGTACAATCCACTTAATTTTCAAAAAAATGATCTAAATTTTTTTTGCTGTTTATGCCCTTAAAAATACTTAAAACGTATTTTAGGTTCTTGAAAGGCATTGAGCATTCTCTTATAAAATAATTAAAATTTTGACATTTAAAACTAAGTTAAAATTTTGACTTGCCTTAATCCCTGCTTTTGTTTCAAACTTCGACTATTCTGAACTGTTTTACGATACGTCTTTTTTAAGCTTAGGCAAAGGGAAACCAGCGTATATTAGGACGGAACCACTATTTCCACGAACCACAAAATAGTGAAAGACGCTAAAAACAACAGGGTGGACCAAGGCAAAAAGTCCAAATTTCGATTTTTTTTCAAAAAATGCTAAATGCTTTTTTGCAACCTAAAATGCGTTTCAAGTATGTTCAAGGGCAGAAAACAGCAACAAAGCAAGTTCTAGGGTATTTTTGAGAATCGGATGGATTGTACAGTCTAACATCAATATCCTTGTGAACATTAAAAAATAATAAAATTTTATCAAAATCATAGAAAAAGTGCTACAAACTAACAAGCATCACCCAAAAATTGTTTTTTGCAAGTCACGAAAGGTCATGGTATGATAAAGCCACGCTAGCTGCTGACACACATGCGTCAATGGCCCTACACACCCAACTGATTGTTGGCCTCTGTCAATAAAAAAATGTATGTGTGTATGGAGGGCACTCTTTTTTTACCCAAATTTTTTTCTTTGCATAATTCTTTGCACACTTCCTTGCACATATCCAGCAGGACACCTCTGTACAGTAAGAGTAGGCAGGCAGGCTCTAGTCAGCTTGTTTGTGTGTGAGTGAGTTGTTGACATCTCCTTTTTATGGCACAAACAAATTTTGTATTTTATTTGTTTATAAAGCTATAAATTCGTGGTATTTGATTTTTCTCAATGTGGATACATGTTTTTTTTTGTAAATTAGTATTTATCAAGGCTCTTAGACTACTTATTTATAAGATTTCGAAATTCCGAATTTTATTTTTTTATGATTTTACGTCAAAATCTTAGTTAGTTTTTTAATTTTAGAATAGGAAAAAATCACTTAGAGCTGTATACAAAAATATGCGAACAGGTCTATTAATAATGCTGCTTATAAATCAGGGCTTTTATATTTTCAGAAAAGGTTGAAAATGACATTTGACTATTTTTGAAGGGAGAGGGTCATTTTATCCAGTGCTTATTGCCATTTTCAAGCGAAACAAAAATTTTGACAAAAAAATTCAAAAATAGAAAAATTTGGGATCCCCAAAAAGGAGAAATCTTTAAAACAAGACGTCTAAGTGCTCTCTTATAAATAGTTACCGTTCTCTTTTTGGGTATATTATTCTCTTTTTGGGTGAGAATCCAAAACGCAGAATGCAAAACTAGTAGAGCTTCCGGGAACTAAGAAAACGTAATTCGTAAGTAGGTAAGTTCGAAAAAAAATCTGGACTGAAATACAATAGCTCAAAGTCAAGGGGGTGGCAATTAGAGGGAATACGGTAGACTAATTCAAGATTATAATCTAGAACTAACGGACAATTTTTTTTCGTAAAGTCTGTTCTAGCTTTAACAGGGCAAGAATATAACTGAATAATAAATTTCATTCAAAAAAGTAAATACAGTGGTTTTTTTATAGGTCCGGCCCTGGTGCGCTCAACATTCTATGAGGGTAGGATATGGGTAGGATATGAAATGAGATGAAGCAGATATTTTTTGCTTCAATCATTGAAGAAGTAGGTGAGTAGGGTTTGCGAAATTAACAAACTATTCATGGTCAAAATCCAGCTGTATACCCGCAAGTTTTCAATCAATGCGCCATGACGATCAAACTACACCTACACTCGAAACATGCCGAAATGACCGCCACGAGTTCAGCTTTCGAATGATAATAAGAAAAGGCTGTTTTTATTTGCTAACTCGAAACAACTGACTGCTTGTTTGTTGTGGTAGAAATTATCAAAATATATTTACCCCGGCTGTATACGAGCAATAACTAATGTATAGCTTAGTGCCTAATTAGAAAAGAATGAAGGGAGCCTGACGGTTATTTTTACACTAAACGCAATAATGTCTTACAGCACGGAATTTGGCGCTGGAAACAAGAAAAATAACAGCCTGCCGTTCTCGTGATTTTCTCTAAAACAAAATACCAAGTTTAAGAGGCCGTGAGCCTTTTGTGAAGCCAGCCCGATTTGTAAGGCCAGCAAATTTTATCGAATTATCGTTTTTTTACATTAACGTTGGAATTGTGTAATCGACGGCATGAACGTACTGTGGTGTCAAAATTGCGAAAATGCACAAACTTCGCTGTGCTGAGCAAAATTCAAACGAGATGTGCGAAACCTCTTCCACCTCAACACACATCGTTCGGTATATAAGAGTGTGGGCTTACTTGTGGTATCAAATTTACGATGGTTGTGAAACATTAAAATTTAAGAAAACGCGGTTTTTCGATTTTTCGTTTTGCTTTTTGAGATTCAGAATATTGACATAAAATGGTTTTTAGAATCCAAAAATAATTATAACAAGCTGACTATAATATACCATTTGAAAGCTAGACATATCATGATCAGGGATATGATAACAAAAGAAGCAAAAATAAATTTTAACAAAGTTATTCGAAAGTTTTTGGTGGTCCCAGTCTTAACTTTGAAAAAACGCACGGGCAACTATCTTACTTCGTAAAAAAGAAAAAGAAAATTGTGCATGTGAATTAAGGATCGGAAAATTTATCTCCAGCACCTTTCCACATTCAGAAAATAACGAGAATTTCAAAATTCTGTCTGAACAGAGACAACGTAAAAAACGTTTTAATGTAAAATCATAATTTTACCATAATTATTAGAGATGAAAATTTGATATTTTCGGGACGGGACGAAATTTAAATTTTTCTTATCGAACGTAACACCGGGACGAGACACGTGTCAGAAAAATTCAGGCGGGATTTCGGGACAAAACGATGCTTCAAAACTCGACTGAGCGGGACCGGATTGTCCCGTCACTTTTTAAATCTTGTACGAGGCCCAAAAACAGAATTTGGGTATGGTGTAGGTCCCGAAAATTATAGAAAAAGCAAAGAAAGTTTGGGAATTGCCTTGGCAGTCTGTGTGGTTTTTCTTTGTCGCACACTGGGACATCTGAATTTTCTCGACGGGACATGTGTCAAAAAAATTTCGGGCGGGATTTTGTGACGGAGCGGAGGGACGGAATTGTCCTGCCCTGTCCTTTTTCAAATCTCTACTAATTATTACGCTTTCAATAAATTTTGCTAAAAAAATTAAAATAATGTTGGGTGAAAAAATTCATTCGACCAAAAAAATAAATGATAATAAAAAGATAATAATGATAATAAAAGTTTAAAAAATTCAATAAAAATGACTTACTGACTGATTAATTACTACAAAATCTGTATTTCTCTGCTTTGTATTTCTTTTCATCTGTCTAATTTATTTCAGTTTGAAATACTAAGCACAGCATTAAAATTCGTATTTTAGTTTAATTAGAATTTATTGGACTTTTGAGTACAATATTCCCATAGGGTGACATTTTTTTCTGGCCATAGAATTCTTGTTTTCGACCATAGAATATTTTATTTTGGCCATAAATTTATTCTTTTTGCCCGTACTCTCTCAAAATCATTTATCAACCATTTTTCGAAATGTTCTTGGGTCTGAAACATGCTGAAAAAATGTTTTTAGGCGACAAAGGACACTTTTTTGAGAAGGACACTTTTACCATTGGCTGCTCAAGACAAAAAGCATTATTTTGATCGAAAATTTTTGTTCTGAAAAAAGTCGTTTGCAGCCTGAAAACATTTTTAGCATGTTTCAAACCCAAGAACATCTCAAAAAATGGTTTTGAACCATGACTTTGAGCGAGTACGGGCAAAAAGAAAAATCTATGGTCAAAAAAAACAATTCTATGGTCATTCAAAATCTATGGCCCAAATAAAATATTCTATGGCCAAAAACGAGAATTTTATGGCCAAAAAATATTATCCATTCCCCAAATGGTCTGGCAAACCGACACTCCCTAAGTCAAAATCGTCTTTTTGGCATTCTGTTTTTGGTAAACATTAAATTTTATTTTATATCATTTCAAAAGTGTTTATCTGTGAAAATAATTGATGATTTAGTTTTTTGCTAGAAATAATATAATCAACAGAAGGACAGAACTTTAATAAGCAGTGCCATTTCCCTCGCTGTTATAGCAGAGAGTGCGCCAAATACAAAAGGGATCAGAGAATATATAGCTAGTGCCCACCATTTATCTCCCTCTCCCATTCCCTTTGTACTACTACTACAGTATTAGCAAAATAGACAACTGTGGCGGCACTTTTAAGTATGCTAATTAAAAATGTTTAATGGAAAATACCATAAAGTATTGTCTAACAAATTTTCTAATATTTTTAATAGCCTTAAAAATTTTTAAAAATATTATCGAAAAATTGTGTAAATTAACTTACCGTAGTTATTTCTAATAACTCCGGGTCTCTAATAAACCCGTTTCCAGAAGGCAGTTTCAACTACACAAAGTTTTAACCCAAACAATTTTTTCAAAAGAACAGGATGAAGAGAACGGTTATTTTAGCGATAAGTCATGAATTTTAATAACCTTCTTGTTAAAACATAACGATTTTTTTGTTTTCATTTCCTCTAATAGAGCGGCATGCCGCTCTATTTTTAAAATCCCAGAAAATTGGAAAAATTGTCTAGCTCTATCGATTCCGCTTTCTGGATTTTGGATTTTCACCGAAAAATCTTGAGATCGACCTCAAATTTTTCGATTTTCGGGTATCCAAAAAATAAGGCGGCCGGCCGCCTTATTTGAGAAATATGGTAACTAGTTTAACAACTGCGGAGGCATTTTCAAGTTTTGCTAATTAAAAATGTTTAATGAAAAATACCATAAAGTATTGTGTAAGAAATTTTCTAAAATTTTTATAGCCTTAAAATTTTTTTAAAAATATTATCGAAAAATTGTGTAAATTAACTTATGTGGTTGACATGCTTATTTTTTAATGAGCTGTTCTAACAGTGCTTCAAAAGTTCATGACCTTTTTAAGACAATAGGTCGGGCATAAAATATATGTAATTATTTTATTTGAAATATATCTAGGGTTGTCGGTTCGGGTACCCGTTTTCGGGTAATTGGAACCGAAACCCGGTTTTTTCCGGGTTTCGGGTATCGGTTCGGTCCGGGTACCCGAAAATTTCGGGTTTCGGGTATCGGTTCGGGTATCCGAAAGTCGGAGACACGATTTCAAACAGTGGGATCAAAGATTTACAACAATTTGTTTGCTTGTGTCAACCTGGGCCCGTATTAATAATCGATTTACCCTTACATCAAGTGTGAGTGTGATTTTAGTGTGATTGGGAGGTTCACTGTGATTTTCTGGTGTGAGTGTGAGGTGTGACTGTGATTTTTGAAAACACTGATCTCACTTCACAATCGGCGAGAAAAATTGCAGTGTACCTATTTTGTAGTTTTTTTTTAATGAAAAGTCAAATCTTTAAATTACTTTGAAGAAATCGTGTTCTGTTATAATTTAACAACAAGATATACTAGCTTCAAGCAAAGGTGTAATTTTTTTTTAAAAACTTACTTTTTGGCTTTTAAGTATGAAGTACGAGCAAAGTACGAGTGAAAACACAAAGGACGAGAAAAAAATCAGGACGAAAACGAGTACGAGTCAATTTTAGCCTCGTACTGCGAGGACGAAGACGAGTTCGAGCGAAAAGAAAGAGAAGTACTACGAGTACGAGCGATTTGAAAAAATTGGTACAAGGACGAGTACGAAGTACGGTCCCGAAAATTTTTGATACGAAGTACAAGGACGAGGACGAGAAATCCGAAAATTCCTAACACTGGAAACCATAATCTCAGGGCTACATTATGGTGTTAAAACTTTTGAAAAAGGTGAACATTTTCAATCTAATTACACAAAAGAAAGATTTGCGCCAAAAAAAGTATTATCCTTCCAGATATCGTTTGTAAGAATGTTGAAAAGTGAGGTAACCGACTTCATAGTTGACCGCGTGTATGCAGGAAGCCTTTTTCTGAAAATTCGATTTTTTCGGATATCGGTTCGGGTACCCGAAAATTTCGGTTCCGGTTCGGTTCCTCGGTTCGGGTACCGGAAATTCGGGTACCCGACAACCCTAAATATATCATTATGTAGCCGCAACCTACTCTTCAAAACAGTTCAAAAACTTTTTCATTTTGGAAAAATAAATTCATTTAAAAGTTGCAAAGGAAAAAATGCATCTAATATATAATCTTGCAGGGTCTTTTTTCAAAAAATGACACTTTTCTAAGGATTATAAAACACGTTTGCGTTATCCATGAAAAAGCTGTTTATTAATGTTGTAGCGCCTTTTAAGAGACTTCTGAATAATCTTACAGAAATTTTTCCGTGCGAATTTTCTCAAGATACGACTGTTACAAAATAAGCAGGTAAAATTGATCTTTCAGTTTTTTCTTTTTTTTTAATTTTTTTTATTTTCTAAAAAAAGTTATTTTTCGATCATATAAAAATAAAATCCAAAATAAAATCTAAAATTTGGCTTTTTAAAGACTAATCTGTAAAACTGATTTATTAGCTCTTGAACTGCGCTATAAGAGATGCTAAGATGTTGCTAAGAAGTGCTGAAGACATAACCGAATTGGTGACAAGTTGAAGTGATCAGAAGGCGTGAAAACTTCTTAAAATAATCTCACAACTGTTTGGTGCCAAATGACGACTATTTTAAAACATTCCAAACAAAAATTATTCACTATTTAAAAGGGGAGATTCGGTGCTGCAGAACCGTACATTTAGAACAATTATTACAATATAATCGTTGTTAAAAGTAGGCCTGAAGTTTGCCCGAAGAATTTTTTCCCACACCCGTTTTTGTGATTTGTTTTTTCGTATTATTTTCTTTTCATTCATCAGTTTTGATTAGGTGTGTAAAAGTTTTAGATAGAAGAGCTTAGAAATTTTAGTCTGGTCAAACAAAATGGCATTATCCCTCAATGGGGAGGAGGGGCAACTATTCACCTCAGTCCCCGCTGTTGGCTTACATTTTTCAGACTTAGGCAAGGGTTGGCCAGCGTATGTTAAGACCGACTCAAACAGGAGTCGGCCCTTGTTAACTCAACTTGAAGAGGGCGCATGTGCTGTAAATCATGTTTAAATGATTTTAAAGAAGTCACAACTTTTACGGCTACCTTTTGACATCAACTATTTTTACTTTTTTTCTTGAATTTTGGTTTTTCATCTCAGATGTTTTTATACCGTTTTGTAGCTGAGGTTTTTCTCTATCGAGCGGTCAAAACACTCTAATTAAAAATAATTTTTGAGATAATCCCAATAATTTTTCCAAAAAAAGTAAACTCAGCCTCAGACTTGGTTTTTCAGTAAAAAGTTGGTGTGATTTTCCCAAAAATTATTTTTAATTAGGGTGTTTTGACCATTCAATCGAGAGAGAAAAACCTCAGCTACAAAATGGTATAAAAACATCTGAAATGAGAAACCAAAATTTAAGAAAAAAGGTGAAAATAGTTGATGTCAAAAGGTAGTCATAAAAGTACCCCCCCCTTAAAGTAAAATTTCAAGCTAAAAACAATATAAAAGTTTTTTTCGCACAATTTCCTAAAAACTTAAATCAATGTTTGGAAATATGTTTTTGACCAAAATTTGACTTTTTGACTTGGGGGACCAAGGTAAATCAAGTTCTTGGACAAATTTTGATCTAATATTTTTTCAGAAAATTGATTTTTTATTTATAAAAACATCAAAAAACAAATCTTATATAACTTTTAGCATACAAATTACTTTAAAGTCGTGAAATATGATTTATAATTACGGTTGGCAAGGTGTGGCTTTTTAAGGCTTTTTTTAAAAAAGACGTTTTTTCTTTTTATCGCTGGTTTTTTGAAGTGTTTTAATAGCGCATCTAATATTTTCATAGGCCAGTTGAAAGAATTTTTTTTTACCTTTTCATTGAAGTATTGAAAGCGTGTATTGTAATAAGAAAATTCAAAGCAATGCGTCATTTTATGCAAATTCTGCAAAAAAGGGTGTAGACTTTTTTTTGCTGAAAATACCACACCCTGCCAACCCTGTTTACAATACATTATAAGATGGGCCCTCTAAGTTAACAAGTACCCATAAGTCTAAAGCATGTTTGAGTCTGTCCTAACATGTGCTGGCTTGCCCTTGCCTAAGCCTAGAATGTCCCCAAAAAACAACAAGATTGAACAGGGCAAACGCTAACGATCAACCCAACTACCACACACCCCCCCCCCCCCACGTCCCATTGAAGCTAGACCCGTCAAATTACAAAATATTTACTTTCTTATAGTAATTGTTCCTCAAGCCGATGCCATTTTTACGTCTTGCATTGACTTTAAGAGATTCTGGGTTCTTCTCGGTTATCCGGTGGAACTTTTAAAATTGCTTTCTTGATTTAATGTTATAGGCTAGATATTCACAAACTCACTGTAATACATTTTTTTGCAAACAGACAAAAAATGTGAAATTAAATAAAAAAAGGAATTTTAAAAGGTCCCGGATAACCGAAAAGAACCCGACTCTGTGACTATAAAACAAATAAAAGTAAATATCCTGCTTGCACCCAGCTTAAAATAAAAACAGATTTTGTGCAATCCAACCAAAATCCAACCATGCCACAAGATGCGAAAATTAAAGTTTACTGAGAGCTGTGTGATCAGTTCTCAATTTGACACCTACAAATGAATTTCAAAGATGTTTGTTTGGAATTTTCTGACCATCAACACCAGTTAAATTTTTGGTTTTCTGGTAAAAAAAATTCTTGGTGTCGTTACCTGATTTTTTTCGTCTTTTATGAAATATAACGTGAGGGTCCGCTTGAGCCGGATCTTAATAATCTTTCATTTATTTATAATCATTATTATTTATTTATATCAAACTGACTACTAAGAAATAAAGAAAAAAAACAAAAAAATTACAGTAATTACTTGACCTTAAGCAAGGTATTAATTACTGCTCTTTTTTATTCTGCCAAATCTTATTTAGGAATGTTGGTAGAGGAAAAAAAAAACATTTTCGCTAGCGCTCTCTTTGTTGTCGTCATTTGTATTGGTGTGTGTGTTTATCTGTAGTAACCCTGGTTGCCTTGCTCTATCGTAAAAGATGACAGAGTGGAGAGCAGGCAGCAGAGATGAAGGCCTATGCTCTTCTCAATGAAAGGGTAGTGCAGAAAAGTCGATAATTTCCTGGTGCTCTCAACCAAAGAGCACACAAATGACTTGGGAAATAGAGGACCTTCTCTTATAATTCTTGTTCCTTTTGCTTTTTAATAGAATTTTTTTTCGAAAAGAAATTGTCTAAAAATATTGTTTCAAAAAATCAGCTTAATAATAATAAAAAAACTTTGTTGCTGTGAAATTGTCCGCAATTATCCCCTTTACTATAGCGCTGGATTCTGTCTGTTGTGCGTCACAAAAAAATGTTAGGGGTGTTCCGCTGATCGTATCGAAAATCTGATTGCACCATTCAATTCCGCGTGGTCGATTTACTGTCTAAAAAAATTATCAAAAGTTGGGGTCGACCGTGTGAAAAAAAAGTTATGGCCATTTCAAAGTTTGGACCAAAACCACAGGGGGACCAAGGCATTTTTAGGTAATTTTCGGATTTCCTTGGGGGACCAAGGCATGCAAAATGGTTCGAATCCTGGTGGTAGCATGCATAATTATTTTGTCCCAAAAGGATAGGTTAGTGTAGTATGAGGATAGTGAGTGGCCTGGTATTGTATGTAAGTGTCCAGTTAGGGTATGAAAGTGGCCTGATAGGGTACGTAGGTGGGCTGGTAGGGTATGTAGGTAGTCTGATAGGGTCGTAAGTGGCTTAATAGGGTAGGTAAGTGGCCTGATAGTGTACGTAGGTGGCCTGGTAGGGTACCCGAGTGGCCTGGTATGGTACCCAGGTGGCCTGGTATGGTACACAGGTGGCCTGGTATGGTACCCAGCTGGCCTGGTATGGTACGCAGGTGGCATGGTATGGTACGCAGGTGGCCTAATATGGTACGCAGGTGCCCTGGTATGGTACGCCGGTGACCTGATAGTGTACGTAGGTATCCTGGTAGGGTAGGTAGGTGGCCTGGTAAGGTACGTAGGTGGCCAGTAGGGTACGAAGGTGGCCAGCTGGATAGGTAGATAGCCAGTAGAGTATGTAAGTTGCCTGGTAGAGTACGTAGGTGGTCTGGTAGGGACCAAACCACCAATACCGGCCCGACCAACAGTACCGGGCCGAACCACCAATACTGGGCCCAAACCACCAATGTCGGCGCAAACCACCAATACTGGGCCCAAATCACCAATATCGGCGCAAACCACCAATACTGGGCCCAAACCACCAATATCGGGCCCAAAGCACCAATACTGGGCCCAAACCAGCAATATCGGGCCAAAAGCAACAATACCGGCCCCAAACCACCAATACTGGTCCAAACCACCAATACCGGGCTCAAACCACCAATGTCGGCGCAAACCACCAATACTGGGCCCAATCACCAATACTGGGCCCAAACCACCAATACGGTGGCCAAACTACCAATATCGGGCTTAAAGCACCAATACCGGGCCCAAACGACTAATACTGGGCCCAAACCACCAATACCGGGCTCAAACCACCAATGTCGGCGCAAACGACCAATATCGGGCCCAAACCACCAATACCGGGCTCAAACAATCATACCGGGCCCAAACCACCAATACTGGGGCCAAACCACCAATGTCGGCGGCAAACCACCAATACGGGCTCAAACACAATCATACCGGGCCCAATAAACCACCAATACCGGGCTCAAACCACCAATGTCGGCGCAAACGACCAATACTGGGCCCAAACCACCAATACCGGGCTCAAACCACCAATGTCGGCGCAACGACCAATACTGGGCCCAAACCACCAATACGGGCCCAAACCACCAATATCGGCCCAAACCACCAATATCGGGCCAAACCACCGAATATCGCCAAACCAACCAATATTTCGGGCCCGAACAAACCAATATCGGCGCCAATCACTGGGATGGTGCCCAATCACTCGAGCTACAATATCAGGCAAAACGGGCTTCACCCAAAGCACCAATACCGGGCACACACCACCAATACGATCCCAAACCACAAGGAAGAGGCCAAACAATGTGGGCTCACCCAAACCAGGATATCCAGGATAACAACCAGGATGAGGCTTAAATCACGTGGCGCACCCAAACCAGTAATATGGGGCCCGAAAAACGTGCACACAACTGAGCCAATTTATATCGGCGCTAAACTACCGGGATGGTTCCCAAACCACATGGCACACCAAAACCACTTATATCGGCGCCAAACCACCGGTATGGGGAAACCCAGTGGGCTCACCCAACCACCAATATCGGCCTAAGCCCCCAATACCAGTCCGAAACCACCAATATCGGGCTTAAACCACTAGGACGGGACGCAAACCACGTGGGCTCTCCCAAACCACTAATATCGGCGCTAACAATACAGGTTCAAACCACCAAATACCGGGACCAAACCACAATATCGGCCCGAACCACCAATACTGGGCCGAACTACCAATATCGTGCTCAAACTACCAATACCGTGCCCAAATACCAATACCGGGCCCGAACCACCAATATCATGCCCGAACCACCAATATCGGGCTCAAACCACCAATATCGGCCCCAAACCACCAATATCATGTCCGAACCACCATTATAATTTCCAAAGCACGTGCGCACATTCGGATCACTTTCAAAAGCTGGGACAATGCGGCATCTGCCGCATAGGCGCTTTCTAGTTAATAAAATTAGAGCCGTGAAATAAACAAAAAAAGAATTGTATGCTGCATCAGATCTAATAGGCAATACAATCGGTTTATTTTTTCAAGCTCAATCCAAGGTTCGATTTGTTAGAAAGGGTCAGGTTACAAGGTACTGATAATTTTTGAAAAATTTAAAAAGGACTGAATACAAATCATTCTGTTAGTATTTCCTGAAATGTGATGACGGCAAGATCTTCGAAGTTAAAGAACCATCCACCTCTTAATAATTTACGGATGTGTGAGAAATCTCGCATTAAAGGTCCATACTTGTTGAGGACAATGGGATTTGGAAAATTCACTTTTTTTACTCCGAAATTATTTTTTTAATCATTTACAGTCCACTTTCGATACAGTGTAGCTCACGGGGATCGGGAAAATATACACTATATCGAGGGTTACACTATATCGAGGGTACACTGTATCGAGAGTGTATATGTATAAAATAATATCGCTGATGCGGGAATCGAACCTGAGATCTATTTGTACGGGTTGGCAAGACTTGCGGACAATATTTTGCGGATGCGTGTTTCCGGACGTGATTTTTTGCGGACAAAGCTTCGCGGATGAGGTTTTGCGCCTCAACACTTGCGGATCAAATTTTGCGGACGCATAATTTGCGGTCGAAGATTTGCGGACAAAGATTTGCAGACGAGAATTTGCGAACTTCATATAAGCATCGCCTAGGTCACACCTTCGGACAAGGGTCGATTCGAGACAAATCTGATTCGAGACGGTCGATTCGAGACAGGCACGATTCGAGACGGTCGATTCGAGATAGGTACGATTCGAGACGGTCGATTCGAGACAGTTTTTCAAAAAGTTTTCAATTTTTACCAAACACCTAGACCAGCTTTCTAAGTACATGTTCATACAACACAGAACTTAGTTAGCGCTCTGGCCACCTATTTTCACATGAAAATGAGCAAGATAAATTCTCAATTTTTCGTGATCTTTTATTCAGACAAATAACATTTACAACGAATAACAAGTAGAAAATTACCAAAAATATCAATATTTGCTGGATTTTCTAGATATTCTTTCTCTGGCTTGTCAAACTTTTGCTGGAAAGGCTGATAAGCGGCTGGTTCACAATCGAAATGCACATATTCGATATATATTTCACCATCTGCAACAAAAGCGCAGTGAACTACAAAGTTGATAAATATAAATAGCGGGTTATAATTCGGGAAGTTAAAAATTACTCTTTCTCCACATTTTTCTGTATGTTTTCTGATCTCATTTCTTCAATAACACTGTAACTAATGGAACTGAATGATTTTCTGAACATACCCGAAAATTCGATAAATCTGCGACCATCCTAGAGGCTTGTATTTGAATGTCCCGTCAGAAACGATATCTTCTGATCAACGCCACATTCTTATCTGGCGCGGAAAAAAAAGAGTGGATGCCTGGAACAGATCCTCTAAGAGTGTAGTAAGCAGACGATTTTCATCTTCGACCAAATCATTGAAGCTATTCAATAATGGATAACGTTTTTCGTTTGACCTTTTTAGTGATTGTGATATGGCATAGCGATTTGCACAAGCTGCTTGACAACCTCTTGGCGGTATTCTTAAAAAGACAGAATTATTTTGGAATTTCCCAAACTAAAAAATAAACCTACAGACTGATCAGCTAGGCTAATCTTGATCTTCGATTCAATTCAAACAATAGCAGAGGGAACTGTTGGTTAGATCCACTTGCTATTTCTACTTGCATGCTCTTTCTCAATGATGTACCTTTGACATAAAATGAAGAAGTGATTACCTTGTGAATTAATTAATCATTACCTCACTGACTTTCGACCTTCATAAAAATGAGGATGGTTTGGAACACTATCAATCCACTTGCTTGTGACTTCGTCTGCTTTCATGGTCGGAAGCTTTTGTGACTTGAATACTATCGAATACTATCGTGCTATCGAATACTATGAATACTATCGTACCTAGCTCTTCTCTCATTGAGCGACACTCGGAGCAGACATAATAAAACAACTTGACTCCACCTTTCTGATTGACCGAGATCCTGTGTAACTTGACCGAGTGTGGCATTTGACAGTGAGTTATAGCCATTCTTTTGTTTCCGATCCGCCTTGAGCGCATAAATTCTAGGATCGCCATATTCTAAATTCACTTACTGAAAATGATCTAGAATTCACAGAAAAAACTGAAACGATGTGTAAAAAATATTTTTTGGTACGAAAATAAACATCCGCTATGTTCTCATGACTTGTTATTATCAATTTAAATTTTTTTGAAAAACTGTCTCGAATCGACCGTCTCGAATCGACCGTCTCGAATCGACCGTCTCGAATCGTACCTATCTCGAATCGACCGTCTCGAATCGTACCTGTCTCGAATCGACCGTCTCGAATCGTACCTGTCTCGAATCGACCGTCTCGAATCGAATTTGTCTCGAATCGTACTTTTACCACACCTTCGACTAACTTCGTTTTAAATGCTGTCATCCTTCACTCCGAATTGAGATACCTTCTTTTTTCTGCTTTTATTTTGCCAAACTTCGGTTTATAAGCAAAATTCGGTCCGCAAATGTTCGTCCGCAAATCTTTGTCCGCAAATTTTCGTCCGCAAATATTGCGTCCGCAGAATTTGGTGCGCAAGTGTTGCGTCCGCAAAATATTGTCCGCAAGTCTTGCCAACCCATTTGTACCACACCACGCTGCAATACCACTGAGCTACCTAGGTCACTTATATACCGTATTTTCTCTATTTATTAGCCCCTTTCTAATAATTACCCCTCTCTATTAATTACCCCCATAGGTACCCTATATCTCAGCTAAAATTTTTTCTGCACATCTGTTTTTTTTCGTTATCTTAATCACCACGATCTTAGTTGATTCCACTTTTTAGATTTTGGTTGAGCACCCAAAATTTTCAAAATCAAAATAATTTTTTCCGATTTTTCGGGGGTTGAAAAATAATTACCCCGGGGTAATTAATAGAAAAAATAGGGTAATTGTACTTTTATATTTCCATATCCCGACAGTACATTATTCAAAAAGTATTTTGTAATCAAAAAAGTGTCCCCGCGCATTTGAATTCGCCAAATTTGCATTGTCATCAACAAGTATGGTCCTTTAAACACTGTTTCTTTTTTAGGAAGGGAAGGCAGTTTTCGGAAAATTTTTGAGCACATTTTGACTTTGCCAAAAAGAGTAACAAAATTCACAATAGGGTGTGCACCCAGGAGGATTTAAACCTGAGAGTTCAAAAAATTCGCATTATGATTTGCACACCCCCCTTTAAAACCCCGAAAGAAGTCAAACCACAAAGTCTTCTTAACGCAAGACTTTTAGAAAACCCTAATATTTTTCTGACTGCTGCTGGTTTCCACAGGGTAGATATGTGCAAGCTCAAAGGCAAATCGTGATAAAAAAAAAGTACAAATTACCAGCCATGAACTTGGGGTCCAACGAGAGTCCAGGTTTTACGTCAAATACACGGCAAAAATTCACATAAATCATCTTTTGCATCAAAAAGTGCAAAATTTACATCTTCATTGACAAGTCATATACCAAATTGGGCGCTACTGTAAAATATATCCCTATCAAAAAGTGCTGCTGGAATATTCCGCACCTGATTATTTAGGCTTTGGGTTAGGCCCGTAGGACTAAGTTTAGGGCCTATCCATTACTAACAAAGGCTTTTGCACAGATTTTTTTCCAAAAATGATGGCTTTAGGTACCCCGTTAAAGTTATTGTGGAGGATATATTCCAGTAGCTTCTTTGAAACGGATATATTCCAGCAGCGTCCCAAATTGTATCCCGGGATTTTTTTAAAAAAATGGAAGATATTTTAGAGGCCATTTTATGGCCACAACTCATCTTGTTAAATTTAAGCATCTTGAATTCAATTCAAATTCAAAGCAAAAATATACATTTTCGAACTTCTTGAAAGCCGTGCCCTTGCTCTTCAAAGATCAACACATTACTGTAGTGACCTGCCCGGAAATCTGATCTCTCCGGTTGTTGGTAAAGTCTTGCAACTCGCCTGAAGGGATTAGCACTTATGATAGCGGTGTCATTTAAATGTCACGCTCTTATCATTTCTAAGCCTGCAGACCTATTTGATGAAACTGTGATCCGAAACCCGACAAAAAGTCATTTGTAGTTCTAATAAGTGCAAACATGCTGGAAACTATGAGGAAGTGAGGCTCTAGGTAAATTCGCCCACGGTAAATTCGCCACACGTACATTCGCCCACAACTCTTACCGTATATTCTCTATTAGAAGGCCCGGGCCTTCTATTTTTCAACCCTAAAAAAGTCGGAAAAATTTGGGTCGATTTTGAGATTTTCGCGTGCTCAACCAAAATTTTGAAAGTGGTATCAGGTAAGCTCGTGTTAACTAAGAAAACGCGAAAAACAGATTTGCAAATTTCTTTTTCTAGGCTGATATATAGATCCTCAAGGGGGGCCTTCTATTAGAGAGGGGCCTTCTAATCGAGAATATACGGTAATTTTTTCACTTTCATATTATAATGTCATGGTTATCATACTACAGGGTGTGTCAGAATTACGCGCACTTTTTTCAAAATATTTGTATCAGATAAAAAATGCATCTTCTTGATTAATTTCGACCGCTAAGTTTTCTATTATTGCGTTTAAGGTGCTTATTTATGTTTTTCAGGCTCCCAAGCGTGCTTTGCAAGTGGAGTGGTCATATCTGGACCAGGATTGTTTAAGCGCCGGCTAAAAGGCGGAGCGCCGGCATACCTGATTATAACATTCACATTATTCAATACTGCTTTTCAAAAAATTATTATACTCTGCGTTTATATTTAATAAAATCCGCACTGTTATTTTCCAAGCAGTGAAGTTAAAGAACAGTAAAAAAGAATGATTATTAACTGTATCCGAGATAACCACTACTTAAGCGCCGGTATAAGCGCCGGCTGAGCGCCGGCGCTAACTTTGAACCCGGCGGAGCGCCGGCGCTAATTCTTAACCCGGGGGAGCGCCGGCTAAGCGCCGGCGCCATAAGCGCCGGCGCTTAGCTGGCGCCGGCGCTAATTGTAAACCCGGCGGAGCGCCGGCTTAGCGCCGGCGCTCCGCCGGCGCTTGAACAATCCTGATCTGGACTTGGACACAATCGACAAAACCGTACAGGACTTTCCAGTAAGAATCAATGCCTTTATTTTCAGTGATCATTTGTTATTAGGTATACTGTCTGTTGTTGTTAAATTTGTGGGCGAATAAAAACTTTTTAGAGATTGTTGAAGTCGTTGGCTTTTATATCCGTGTCGTTAGATGAGCAAAAGGGCGCGTCTAGATTACAGCTCGGGCAAGGAGCTACCTCGCCACGCGTAATTCTGACACACCCTGTATTATACCCACAAATCTTTCCAGGAGAATGTTTTTAAAACCAAAGCATCGATTTTTCGACTAAAAGCCTCCTCTGGGGTCTTGCGAATCCAGACGACTATCCAATCGGTATAAAAATCAAAATTTATAAAATATTCAGAATTATGTCTACTCAGATTCATTTCCTTATGGCTTGTTCACGTTGTTAGAGTTAGAGTTCGAGTTAGAGTTAGACCTACCCCAAGCCTAAGGGTTAAGCCTAAACTTGTTGTTTGCAAGGTAGTTACGGCAATTTCAAAAGGTCGGATTCTTGGGGGGGGGGCGTTGGTATTCGCTACTAGCGCCGAAAAATCAATAATGAGCAAGGCGCAAAATTTGTGTCGCATAAAGTAAAAAGTAATTTGTGAAAAGTAAAGACTATAAATAAACACTTCCTGGAACAAATGAAAAAATCAAGAGCTGTGTGCGAATTTACCGTGGGCGAATTTACCGTTTCCCGGAAGTGATAGTGAAATCAGGTTTAATGCAAGACTTTCCCGGGAATCGGATTTGTAACGATTACCGTATTTTCTCTATTTATTAGCCCCTTTCTAATAATTACCCCCTCTCTATTAATTACCCCCCATAGGTACCTATATCTCAGCTAAAAATTTTTTCTGCACATCTGTTTTTTTTCGTTATCTTAATCACCACGATCTTAGTTGATTCCACTTTTTAGATTTTGGTTGAGCACCCAAAATTTTCAAAATCAAAATAATTTTTTTCCGATTTTTCGGGGGTTGAAAAATAATCACCCCGGGGTAATTAATAGAGAAAATAGGGTACATCAAGTTTTCAAATTAGCTGTTCTGTTGTTTATCATCTGCTTTCGGTTTATCTTTTTTTCTTATAAGCACATTTTCTGCCACTTCTTTAGCTCCTATCGCCCCGCCCCTATTTTTTGTGAAAATGACCTAAATTAGCGTGTCGCAGGTAAGTCTCTTCACGGTGCTTTCTTCAGAGTTAAAGATACTCCCTTAGGCTTAGGCTTAGGCTCAGGGCAAGCCATTACTAATACCAGCTTTTTTTTTATTAAAAAGTATGGTTTTAGGTACCCCTAAAAAATTATTGGGACGGGTAAAACCGAGTAGCTTTTTGGGAGGGGTATAAACGAGTAGCGTCGACATTTCAGCTAGAAGCGGAAAGATTTAATTACCTTTCTATTTTTTATTTTCATTGTTTTTGTTTTTCTTTAGCAATTTAGTCCGTTTCTTTAATTAAATGTGTTAGCTGTACCCTCTAAGGCCCTTAGACTAAGGGCAACAACCTAATAAACACATTATTGAAAGCACTTGTAAAAGTGCACGTTATTTAAAATTCATTTTTGCGCAAATTGTTAATACTATTGGTTATTAGAAAAATATGCTACTTGTATCTGTGTACTGCCGTTTATTTATAAACAATATTTAGTATTTTGGTTCACCTGATGTTTTCGTGTTACAGTCCTTGTCCAAATGTAAGCATTGCCTGTTTTCATATATTGAGTCACTGTGTAACGTTAGTTATCTGTTTGGGGTAGGGACTTTCATAATGTCTGCTCTGACGTTCTATAACTTTGTATTGAGATGGTATCTAGCTAAAGCCTTTACACAAAAAAATAAGCAGAACCTCACGGTTATTTTGACACGAAATATAGCAATGGTTACTGTTTATAAAATCGTAGCGAAAATGCAAATATAATATATAAGTTGGGTCACGAGCTTCCATAAATTTGTTTCAATTATGAAATCCTTTTTTTCAACACCAAATTTGAGTTCAGCGTGGTCAATTTGCTCATAAAACTGGTGATGCCAACCCTAATGACCAATACATATTTTATTCGCGACTTGTTTAAGGACCATGTTTTTAAGCTTTTTCTCGAGTTGTGTTTAATTAAAAAATGTCCTTCTAAAATTGAGGTCACATATAGGAAAGATCTGATAAAAAAAACACATTAATATCACCCAAATCAAAATAGCAAAATGTTACACTTTAGAAGAAGGTAGTTGTGTGCAGGGGTCTGTTTTTAAACAAACACTGCTATTAAAACAATCTAATTCCAACATTTTTTCAATCTATTTTGAACAGCGGTTTTTACTATAACATTTGTGTCTAAACTGTTCTTTGTATTTTTGAGATTTTCAATGGAGCTGAATTCGACTATCACTAATGATAAACAAGCTCTGTCTGTGTTTTTAAGAATAATAGCAGTATTGACTATTGGAAGTGTGACTTTAGTTGGATTAATTGCTAATGTAATTGTGGTTTTGGCCATTGCTGGAGATAGAAAGATGCGCAAATCTTCTATGAATTTATTATTGTTCAATTTGGTAAGTAAATAGCTAGTTAAAATAAGTCCTAAATCCTATTTGTGGCCCTTACTATAAATAGAGTAAGTAGTTCACAGAAGTAGTATTTTATTGACACAGAAAGGATTCTTAAGTCATAATCGCTTCTGCTTGTTTCGGGTTTTTAGGTTCGGCTCATGAGTCATGATGCCGCAAAATCGATTTCGACTAATTGACTATTCGAACTTTTTTGAAAAAAGGCACGTACTTGTTCTCACCAATCTTCGGTTTTGATGAGGTCTTGCAGTACATTCTCAGAGTTAATTCCTTTGAATTTGAAAATTAGAAAGAGCGATTGGAGGGAAATTTAAAAATGCACTAATGATTGCTGTTCTCATCAGGGCTGTAAATTTTTTATTTTGACATCCTACATCCACATCCGACCCAAAATTTTTGACATCTAACATCCACATCCGACATCCGGCCTAAAAAAAAAAATAACTAAAAAATGACATCCGGATGTCAAAATTTTTGACATCCGGATTTTCAAGTGATATCTGGATGTTTACATCCACCTCCGGCTGGATGTAGATGTCAAAAATTTGCTGATATTCACTTTTAATTAATAGTATGGGTACAATGACCTAATTCGGCAAGAGATATAAAGAAGATACGGTCACAATACATGCGCACAACGATTGTAAAGTTTTATTTCGACGTCAAACCAAGACACTTAGGTGAAACAAATGAAACATTCATCAGATAATCCCAGGAGCACTTCCCTTTGAAGGAACTCCTCAAACGAGCAGCCCTTGATACCAACAGAGTTAATCGACAAACGGGAGAAACCTCGCTTTGGAGCTTGGTTATATTGGAAATATTAGAATTCACCGGCATAGTAGAGGTTGCGACTAATTGAGTGAAAATTTTTAGCGGGCGACTCTTTGTTTTGACGACGGGAAATTCGAGAGGGTTATCCAACTGCGTTTTTGCCATCATCATTGCCTTTTCCTCAATTTTAGTTAGGAATTCTTCGGGGTGAATGGGCTATTGGAAATTGTAGATTTGGAATTAAAGGAATAGGACCAACGTATGACGGAAAGAAGAAAAGAAAATCTTTCTGAGTTTTGCGGGATTTTAGATAATTCATTTTGCGGATTTTGGCCTATGGTTTTTTTCGAAACAACAAAGAAGAAGATTTAGAACAAGGAAACAAGTATCTCTTAACCACAGACTCAAAAAATCCGTAAAAGCATATTGACATCCGCCATGAAAACATCCAAAAAACATCTGGAAATCCGCTGACATCCGCCATGAAAACATCCGAAAAAACATCCGGCAAAATATCCGGACATTTTCTGACATTCGCCATGAAAACATCCGAAAAACATCCGGACATCCGCTGACATCCGATCTAAAAATTGTGACATCCAACATCCACATTCGGCCAAAAAATTTTTTGACATCCACATCCGACATCCGACCCAAAATTTTTTGACATCCGACATCCACATCCGCCGGATGTGGATGTTTCCGATGTACACATCCACATCCTGATGTATCTTCCGGATGTTTTTACAGCCCTGGTTCTCATCATCACCCTGAATTCTGGTCGATAAAAATTGAGTTTCGGGGTCACCTAAAAATATTCTTTTTGACCAATTTTAAGGGAATTTAGGGCTGTATTGGGGTGGAAAGGGACCAAAAAAGGGCCACTTTTGTACAAAAAGAAAGATGTTGAACATAGTTTTGTTGACTAGGGCCTATCGCATAAAGAAACTCTGGTATGCACACATTTTTTATGCATCCAGAGTCACTTTCGCGTGATTTGCGTCTAAGGTATGTGGGTGTGCGCATCTCAACCCCAAGCAACCAAGCCCCTGCGCCGCCGAAGCGGGCGCAGGGGGTTGGATGGTTAGAGATGCGCGCACTCACTTACCTTAGACATAATTCCGAGCAAGACTCTTGATCAAAAATGCATTTAGATTTTATTTTTGCCCAGCTCCAGTGACCAAACATGGTAAAACCATAGGGTGGGTATCATGGTTTTGGTCATTTTCACTGAAAAATTTTTTTTTGAAAAAATGGCCTTCCGGGCCTTAAAAACGCGTTTTCTGTATGTTTTTAGTGCTAAAACTTTGAAAAAACATGGTTTGTGAAGATTCCGACTATGACATATACTGCACTCCTGCCCGGTTCCTTCGGTTCCTAAGCCTAGTAAAAGGGTAGGTGAGAACCTGCTAAACCCTAGAAAAGGCACTTCAAAATTTTCGTTTCGGGCCCTCATGACCACATTGTGGTCACACTAAAAACGTCTAAATAACAAGGGTGATGGCTTACACATTGATCCAGGCCGCGTCCATAGTACTTTGATCATAATTAAAATATTTTTATTTTAAAATTTAGTGACTTGTATTAAAACATCAATGCGACCGATAGAAAGACAGCCAAACGAAATTATTGTGTTGGTCCATAAGTTCGCGGGTCTTTATAGACAACTCGCGAGGTTTCCGCGTGGGTTTCATACGTTTTTACTAATAAAGGCCTTAAACAAATAGATAGATGGGTTTCGCATACAAAATTTTATTTGTAAAACAGAAGAAATGTTTCTGATGGGATTCAGGAATAAATTTAAAACAATTCGGAAACCCATCAAAAAGTTTTCTTCTGTTTTTACAAATCAAATTTTGAATGCGGAGGTCACTGATCAATTTTAGTGGCTTTCGTTACTAAAAATATATGAAACCCATGCAGAAACCTTGCGAGTTGTGAATAAGGGCCCGCAAACTTGTGGACCAACCCAATATAATCAATCTGTGTCAGTCTGCAGCGCATCGTTATTCGAAAATCCAGCTTGTTTATAAATGATCAAAATGTGGTCACGTGGCTCAGAACATGCATCACTTTGAATTATGTTGTATCTCTGCCCGTTATTGTCTCATCAGCCTTCAAATATTACATTTTCGAGCTGAGATTATCATCTTCCTAGATTATGTAACGGTTTTTTCAAACGTGCTTTTTAAAAGTAAGGCTCACAAATGTGACATGACCATATTGTGGTCGATGTGCCCTTTAAACCCTGCTCACCCCTAAAAAGGGCAGGTTAAAATGACCGCCTCTGAGCCACGTGAACACACAGTGGTCGTCATGAAGCAGTTTGACTTGTAAAGATGATGGGTTAAACTAATTTGATTATTTTTCAATTTTCAGATGGGTTACAATAAAATTCACGTGAATCGACGACACGTAAAACTATCGAAAAAAGCAAGTATTCGTTTGACATAGCACAGTAAAGTATTTTAAAACCACAAAAGGAACTGAGGAATTTTTAACGTTTTGAAGGAAGAAGACATTGGTCACAGGCTCGAATTCCCCTGAGTGCACATAAGTGCTGTAAATTTCATATTTGCGGCACGGGAAATGTACCGGGCCTTGGCCTGTAAAATTATGGCACCGGCCACCGCACTGGGCACCGAATTCTAAATTTTCGGCACGGGGCACCGAACCGGGCGCCAGCCTTCAAATTTTCGGCACCAGGCATCGCACCGGTGTTGTTTACAGCACTGGTGCACACTCTATTAATCGACCCACTTTATTCATAAGCTTGGTGGCAAATGATCTGTAGGCTTTTATCCATCCCGCAAGATTATAAGCGTAGATATTTAAAAATAAGAACGAAAAAATAGAGTGAGCACACAGTGGCATTCGAACCTGTGACCTATGTATTCCCCCTTTGAGCCCTAGTTTGCACTAACTGAAACATATATATAGAAGCAAAAGAGAGCGACAACTATATTACTGAGTCTTTTCACACCTACGCTTGCTTAATTTTTTTAAGGCTGTCGCAGACTTCCTTGCTCTGGTCACATACACAGTCATATGGTTTCCATCAGCCTTTTATGGCACTCCTGCCTGGATGTTGCCCGTTTCCTTTTGCCCCATAGACAAATATTTGAATGTAACAACATTAGCCGTTTCACAATTTACTTACATTGCTATTTGCGTTGAAAGGTTAGTATGTTAGCCCATTGCTGCCGGCAAACCTCACCGAAAACTGCCTTACCGATCCTAGCGAAAAAATTCACCAAGTACGTTTTTTGCTTGAAAAACAGAAATGTATGGCTATTTTGGCGAATTAAATAAAAAAAATAAAAAACATAAATAGTCGGATACATTTTTTATAGTGTCTTTTTATTTTTATATTTTTTTCGGTTCGATTTTCATTTAAGATTATAAATAATACGATTGTCTTAAAAAGCCAGGCACTTATTTACTTGGGGGCGCATTTTTTACTAATTTGTAAATCATGTTTAAACGACTCCTAAGTAACTTTTATGTGATTGAAACGATAAGAAAGTCATTTTCTGACACTTTTCCACACAAAAATCGTTTTTTTGAAAAAAAATGTTTTGACTAAAATTTTACTTTTTGCCTTGGTCCCCCAAGGCAATCCAACCTGAAAGGGTACCTGGATACCACAAAAAGATGGAATTTGAACATAGTTTTGTTGACTGGGCCTACCGCATAAAGAAACTCTGGTATGCATACATTTTTATGCATCCAGAGTCACTTTCGAGTGATTTGCGTCTAAGGTATGTGGGTGTGCGCATCTCAATCCCAAGCAACCAAGCCCCCTGCGCCCCCGAAGGGGCGCAGGGGGCTTGGTTGGTTAGAGATGCGCGCACTCACTACCTTAGACATAATTCCGAGCTTAGACACTTGATCATACATGCATTAGAGACTCTTTTTGCCAAGCTCCAGTGACCAAAACATGGTAGAATCCTTAATACAAGGTGTTATGCCTTGGTCCCCAAGGCAATAAGTCTTATTTTGGCCAAAGAATTTTTTTTCAAAAAATCTATTTTTACGTGGAAAAGTGTCAGAAAACAACTTTTTAATCGTTTTAAGCATATAAAATTACTTAGAAGTCATTTAAACATGATTTACAAATGTGCAAAAAATGCACTCCCCCCCCCCCCCCAAGTAAATAAGTTCCAAAAGCCATTTTTTTGTTTAATCAGTGAAAAATAACTGAAAGATAGAGTTTTCAGTGAAAAATGTTCATAGAGCGATGTTTGAAGGAAAAACATTCGGTCTAGATTTGGCGAAAATTTGGCAACAACGCAAATTTTCAGGTATATAGCGATTGTACACCCAATGCAAGCTAAAAGTTTGATATCAGGGAAAAGAATTTTATGTGCACTCACTTTTATTTGGATATTTGCTCTGTTTCTTCAGCTGATTTATTACATAGGCTGGACCTATCCCCAATATATCAGCAAAAATGTCGCAGATAGTAAGTGAAAATGGTAATCAGTTTAATTGATAACAACAATTTACAGTTAAACACAACACTGATCATTGTGTCGACCCAATATTTTATGAATATGGCTTTCTAATATGGGTCTGGATCGATTTTGATCTTTTTGTGGTTTACATACTGCCAGGATTGTTGTCTGTTATTCTATACCAAAGAATTTGTGCAACTCTTAGCACTAGAGCCAAATTGCTTCAAGGTATGTAAATAAAAGTTGTGAAACACAGGGTGGTTTCAAAATAGCGTTGCCAGCGAGGAATTTTATTTTTTTGTTTGATTTTATTTGTAAAAGTAGCGGATTCGTAATTGTCGTACAGTCAAACTTGGGCGTTACTGTAATATCTTTCTTTTGTTTATTTTAGCCGTTAGTTTCAATCCCCTCTTCGAGAGCGCATGGAGTTTGAGAGTAAGAGATGCGCGCACTCACTTACCTTAGACATTATTCCGAGCAAGGCTCTTGACAAAAATCCATATAGACTCTCGTTTCGCCACGGCCCGAGTTGAAAAACATGGTAAAGCAGCCTGAAAAATGGCCCTTGTGTTATTCCCTGCCCTCCCAATACAGCACATAATCCCTTTCAAATTGCTTATTCAATTTTTTATGGTTAAATTATTACTTAAAAATAATTTTTAGACACTCTTATAATAAAAGTCGATATTAGAGGGGGCGGGTATATTACAGTAGATCCGATTAGGGGGGGGGATGTTTATGACAGTAGCGTCCAAACCTGGATATAGAGGCCTAGTTAAACTTTAAAGTACACTCAATAGCCACAGTTAACTGTCATGTGATAAGTCGAACTTCGATGACCCTGCTCGAAAATAAGGTTATGCTCAAAATTAATCAGCCCGAGCACTTTTTCAAAACTCTGTATTATGCCTGTGCGTTCTCAATTATGTCCTGGACCCATACCAAATAGGACAATTAGTCACTAAACTAGTTTCCAGGGCCGAGCGCTGCGCGCGCACTCGTTTTTTTGTTCTTCTTTTCGTAGTCGCTTTATTTTTGTAGTTGCTTTCGAATAATTAAAAAAAGTTAATTTTCAATTCTATCCAATCCGATTGATTCGATCAAAGTGTTGCATATAATTCAGCTGGGCGGGTCGATTCTACTGAATGGATAGATTAGATTTGGCTAAAATGTTCAAGCTTTCGGAATCGATAAAAATGAATGAGATTAATGCTCAATAGTGTCAATTTATTTAAGATATCAAATCGGGTTAGCCAATTCTATTTATCTAATTCACTTAAACTGCTTCACCCAGTTAAGTCGATCCGAATATTTAATATAAACCAACCAAATAAATCGAATAAATTGGTTAGATTGATTCAACTAGTTGAATTGATTCAACCACATAAACTGATTCGCACCAATATAACGTTTATGCGTATTTCGTGCTGACTCATATATGATGACGGTAATCTTATGTATAGGACTGTCGAAGCAAAACTTCCATATCGAAGGAGACCACTGAAATCATTGCTCATGCTGCCGTTGCCTGCTACTTGTAGTTGATGTTGCAGTTAGATGAGTAGTTTCAAATGGATCGATATAATCTTCCTAATTCAGTCAATTGAATCAATTCACCTATGGAATATGACCCGTTTTAATCGGACTCAATCGAAACGGCCTCAGGATGATTGGTGGCTGAAGAGCAGAGGCCTAAAGAGGATGTAGGCCGGATAGTATGATGTATTCTATAATTTGGCTGATTGGATGTTGGATTATTATGGCTAAATAAATCAATCCATTTGAACCGACTCGCATCAATATAACGTTAATGCGTATTTCGTGCTGATACATGACATGATGACAATAATATTTCATGCACAAATGTCGTAGCGAAGCTTCGATATCGAAGGTAAACCAATAAACCACTACTCATGTGGAGCGCGATGCCGAGCGCATTTCGCGCGGCGTCGATTGCTTACCAGATTGCTTACCACAGCTCACCACGATTGCTTAACATAGTGATTGCCAGTTAGGGCAGTCCACCTTTTTAGTGGGAAAAATTAGTCACCAAACTAAATATTTAGACTTTAGCCTCAAATTAGCCCGTATATTTAGTACGAAAATTAGTCACTAATAAAAGTGGCCGACTAAATATGTAGACTAAACGTACCGTATTTCCTCTAATAGCTCACCCGGGTGAGTTATTTTTTGAATGCCCTCCAAAGGGGTGAGTTATTAGAGCGGGGTGAGTTATTAGAGCAGGGTGAGTTATTTTTCAATCAGCTGATGGCGCCGGAAAAAATTTCAACACTACAGAAACCGTTCAAGCTAAGTTCATTACACTTGTCTTACAACAAAAAATCTCTAAACAATCAGATACAATGAAAAAGTGGGTTAGGCGCATTGATCTCATAATCATAATAATCATTTTCGAATTGCAGAGATTCGTCGCTGACGTAGCCATTCTCCACGTCTTCTTCGTCGTCCACTTCTTCAAAGGCATCAGGTCGCTGGTTCATTTGGCGAGCAACTTGCAGTTCAAAGAGTCCTTCTGGAATAGTCCCATGAGGCTTGAAGCAGTGCACTTGATCATCTTCGCTACCATCGTGACATATCGTGATCCCGCAGTCTAAAAAGTAAAACTTCTGATCAGGGATGTAAACCAATGACAAACCTTTGAACGATTTTGCAATAGCCTCAGAAGAGAGAGAATCCCACGCATTGATAACCCATGGCAGGTAGACGTCCATAGAAGGAGCTTTAGGATTTCCGCCGCTTGTAAATTCCTTCTGAGCCTCGTTGTTCATCCACCGATCATAGCTCCTACGAAAGTGAGCTTTAAATGGCCCATTCCAAGACACGTCGGGAGCCTAAGCCATTCCAAAGGGAATCATGTCGAGAAATAAAGAGCTTACCTGGACCCATTTGGTACATCCCGGGAACCACCGCAGTGTGGAGATTCGTGTCCAAGAGTTTTTTCTTGAGCTCGACGTTCTCTTTGTTCCTCCTGTTGACTAGATGGCACCGGAACGAATCCCAGACGAGCAGTCGCTTTCCGCCAAACAGAGAACGACCAAAAATTTTTTCCAGGTAGTCCAGAGTCAATTCATCATTCATCCAAACTGTACCTTTCCAACAAAGTTCAAGCTTGCCCTTGAACTTTTCTTGCGCTGCTGTCACATCTTTGCCTTTCTTGCGGTCCATGAGTACGTATGGCTTCATTTTCTTGCCATCGGAACGAGCAGTCAATATGACAGTAATCCTGGCCTTATCGTGACCTGTCGTCAAGACCGAAACCTGAAACGAGAGGATTATCAAAAAATAATAATTTAATGAAATATTTCAAATACTTCTTTTGCCCCACACTCATCGATGCATTTGCCACCAGACGGATCAAGGTAGACTGCTGTTTCATCAGCTGCGTAAATTCCTTGGTAGCTGAAGATAGAAAATGAAATATTACAAGATTTTCAAAATCTTACTTAAACTTCTGTCGTATTTTGAAAGGTGAAGAACAAAGTCAACCAGCTTCTTGACGTAGTCGCTTGGAGGTTTTTGGCACACTGTAGTTGGAACACGAAGCCGGAAGTTGTGACGCGTCAGAAACTTTTCAAGCCATCCTCGACTGCCCTGAAACACTTTGTTATATTATTATCAACGTCAGAGATGACAAGCCTTGAATCCTTGATCATCTTTCTCAGCGTTGAACATTTGAATGGCCTTCTGCTGCAAAATCGTATGAGATATTCGAAGCCTCTTTGACCGGCGTTCTCTGACCCAAGCAGCGAGTTGAAGGTCGAGATCTTTGAAAATTAGCGGTCTGCCTCCACCTCGCAATCTCTTCTTGAACTTTCCGCCAGGCGATGAATGCCTGTTAACACATAATTAATCAATGCTAGCAAATTTGAAAAATCATACTTGATGGCACGCAGCTTTTGCTCCTGTTCCTTCCACTGACGAACTGTACTTCTGTTGACTTTGTACCTCTTGCTGGCAGCATGGACCGAGATTTCTTTGGCATTTTTGACGACTTCCAGCTTGAACTCTGCTGTGTACGAATTGAGCTTTCTTGGAGCCTTGACTTCTTCGTTTTCGCTTTCTGAGTTGCTTTCATAATTAACAATGAGATCCATTATGCTGAAAAAGAGAATAAATAACAGAATAAAATTATCACACAAAACTAAGAGATTTTTGAAAAAAACTGTCTGCAACTTTTTAAAATTTTTACTAAAATGTGATAGGCGGGGGGGGGGGGATGAGTTATTAGAGCGGGGTGAGTTATTTTTTGAATGCGATCCAGAGGGGTGAGTTATTAGAGGGGGTGAGTTATTAGAGCAGGGTGAGTTATTAGAGGAAATACGGTATTTGGTACCAAAAGTCTAAATATTTAGTTACTAATAAAAAGTGGACTTCAGCCTCCGTTATTTGGTACGACTACTTTATCTTTAATTTAGACTTTAGCCTAGAAGTCTAAATATTTAGTGACTAATTTTTATATTTGGTACGGGTCCTGATCCGTTTATATATTTTTAAAAGAGCAATTTTCAGAATCGCCTAGTTCAGCAAGTACCAAAGCGAGAATAGCCCAAATAAAAAAGAGAAAAAGCGTGATTATGATGCTGATCGTCTGCATAGCTTTTTCTACATATGCTACACACCCTGGACGGTCTATATGATGTGGGGGTAGGCAGTTCTTAGATGTTGGCAAATATAGATTTTTAAAATTAGTGACTTTTTTGCTTTAGCGCCACTGTAAACACCAATTTCAAACTGCCATTCAAAGTGTGGATGACTGTAGCTTTGATAATGCAAATCTGCAACACTGCCAACCCATTTGTTTACACACTCTACTCTGTCACATTAGAAGGAGGGTCAAAGATATGCTCACATGTTGTGCAAAGTCACAAATACAAGATATGCCTGTTCAAACAAGAAGACCTTCCTATTATGAAGTCAATTTTTAGAGTTCCCTGCTAGCGAAACCCATCTTAAAAAAAGTCATCAAAACATCAAAATAGATCGAAAGTCTATGCGGTATGAATGAAATGATCATCAATGCTGTAACTTAGGTGCTATTTATAAAACTGACCGGCAAAGTTGGAATCTTTCCAATTTTAGACTGAAGTTAGACTAAGGGACTGGATTTGGAGAAAAATTCCGAATTTTTTGACCTAGGCCAAAGGCTCGACAATTCTCATTTCTACTTTTAGACTACCATCGATCTATTACACTTATTCGATAACCTTTTTTTTTAAAACCTGGGTTTTGCTAACAGGGTTGGCTGTCTTTCTGAGGCTGATTCTTTGGGGGGGGGGGGGGGACTGACTAACTTGGCTTCAGCCCCTTCCCTGAAATTTTTTATTTCTTTCTAAAAACACAATAAAAGTCGAAAAGGTGTAGGTAAAAGGACCTTTTGTGGGCTTTAGCCCACACTCCCAGCGCCAAGCGCCTACCTTAAAAAATTTTGGCTTCGGCACCAGCGCCGGCGCCGACCTCTTTTGAAAAAGGCCGCAGCGCCCGCGCCAGCGCCGGCGCTCATGACAGCGCCGACGCTGGGCTGATAATTTTGTTTTTGTTGTAAATTTTATAAAAAAATTGACGCTACTGTCATATACCCCCCCCCCCCCCCCCCCCAAAAAGCTACTGTAATATACCCCCCCCCCCCAAAATCGGACCTACTGTCATATACCCCCCCCCCAAAATCGACTTTTTTAGGAGTGTCCAAAAACCATTTTCATACAATAATTTTGCCATAATAGGACCAGAAAAGCAATTTAAAAGGGATTATGGGCTGTATGGGGAGGGGAAGGAATAATACAGGGGCCACTTTTTTTTAGCTGCTTTACCATGTTTTTCAACTCGGGCCGTGGCAAAAATAGACTCTATATGCATTTTATGATCAAGTGTACTTCTCGGAATCATGTCTAAGGTAAGTGCGTGCGCGCATCTCTAACTCTCAAGCCCCCTACGGGCTTGGAGTTGAGATGCGCACACCCACATACCTTAGACACAAATCACTCGAAAGTGACTCTGGATGCATGAAAAAACATGCATACCAGAGTTATTCATGCGGTAGCCCCAGTATTCAAAACTATGTTCAACATCGTTATTTTTTCGCCGAAGAGCACTTCCCCTCGTTCTATAAGGCCGGGCCAGAGCCCAGCATCCAAAAATTCAGCCTAGCACTCAAAAAGTGCTAGGCCTATGAGTAAGCCCGCGAAGTCCACCCCGCTGATCCGCTTGGTCCATGAAAAGTACTTATACTTATGCCTGCACCACAAGTTCCTGGGTTTGAAAGCACCCTTAGACGCTTAGAGAATTAATACTCTAAGGATCCCAACCATCTCGAGAAGTGGCCCCTGTATTATTCCCTTCCCTCCCAATACAGCCCGCAATCCCATTTAAATTGCTTTTCTGGTCTTTTTATGGCGAAATTATTGTGTAAAAATGGTTTTTGACCATCCCTAAAAAAGTCGGTTTTTGGGGGGGGGGGCAGCGCCGCGAAAATTATGTTGTTGACTTAATACACAAAAATGTCGAGTTTACATAATGTCGAACTTGTACCTACGAAGGAACATCACATGGTCGGACTATAGCCACCCTCTGTCAGGAATTTTTAATAATGATTAGCCCTACCCCCACCCCCGTAAGGAAAAATATTGCAATCCTGCGTACAACTATGGGATACCGTATTCTCTCTAATTGAAGCGCATGCGCTTCTATTTTTCAAACCCCTCGGGTAGAGCGCTTCTTTTAGAGAGTGCGCTTTTATTAGAGAAAATACGGTATATGTCAGGGAATATACCGTAAATCTTCTAATAGAGCCCCCCTCTCTAATAGAGCCCCCCCCTCGATTTTGACTAGAGTTTCAGAGTTAGCACCATTTTTGATTGACAATTTCAAGATTGTTCAGGGATTTAAAAATAAAGCCCCCGGGGGCTCTATTAGAGGATTTACGGTATATCGAGTACCATTACTACCTGGATGGCTTAACCTCCGCCTCCCAAGCGTAGTAATTGCCCTAATCGACTCAGAATTTCTCGCTGAACACGATAATGCAAAAAATTTTGAAAAAAAGTTGGTATGAGATGGTGAAAACCCCTCCTGAAAGTAGACTGTTTTTGGTCACCCTCAACCACCTCAAATTTTGAAATTTGAATTTGAAATTTGAATGTTTTTTTGTCTTGAGCGGAATTCGGAATTTGACAGTGACTTTTCAACTTCAAGAGCAGTTTTACATGCAAATCAGACAGTAGGTCGATTTTGGGGGGGGGGGGGGTGTATATTACAGTAGCGCTTTTTGGGGGGGGTATATTCAGTAGCGCCAAAAAATTCAATTTTTTTACAGTATGTTTTTTTACAGTGAGAGTAATAATAATTTTTATTATCTATATCGATTAGCAGCATACTGTTTTTATTTCCTCTATCAATTCCCCATGGTGAGTGAATATTGAGATACAGGGTGTTGCAGGAAATCCGTAGCATTTCAAATGGCTATACCTTTTTGTCTAGATCGAATTACTGTTTTCAACATTTCTTTTCTCTTGACGAGCAATTTCGTTAAGTGTATAATGTCAAAAATACGATTTTCGCTTCCCCACTGTGGTCCGGTTTTTATCCATCTAGGGCCACCCACAGACCAGGACCAGAACCACAGGGGGGACCAAGTAAAAATCGTATTTTCGACATTATACACTTAACGAAATTGCTCGTCGAGAGAAAACGATTGGCGACCAAAATTTTTCATTGGCCCAGCGCCGGCGCCGAGCGCCGGCCCGGTGCTGTTTTCCCGGGGCAGCGCCGGCGCCGGAACAACACTGTCAATAATAACTAAAAATGAAAATTCCCTACGATTCACCTACAATTATCAGTCATCTGGGTCAGGAAAATAGGCTTATGATGTCATACAAACCTGTTTCAATTATGATTTCAATAAAAAAGTAGGCTGACAATTGTTAAACAACGAAGGAGTTGTTCTGCATCCTCGAAGTAATGTTAGAGTTTGATTCATTTTTAATGTGATTTTTGGTTTTGTTCAAACCAAACTTTCCCGTACTTTACAATATGGCAGCTTACAGTTAAAGTTCTTCCAAGTATAAGATTCTTTAGATATTAGCCGAGTTGTTGCATTAGCAAAGTGGCTTTGCGACAAAAAAAAGTCTTCTAATAGCTGCATTAAAAATCCGAAAAGTTAATAGCATGTATGAGTGCAAGCAGTCTTAACTTTAGCGTACATGTTTAGCGTACCTAATTTACTGATAAAAGTGCTGTTACTTTTAAGATCGAATATCATTTTTCAAATTCAACAATAAAAATTTGGTGGTTTTTTGTGTGTATTTGGGGGAGGGTGGCACGGCGACCATCAGAAAATAGGAAAAAGACGGCCCGAGCTCAAAAAACACGGCAAAAAACGGCAAATAAACTGTCGTACAAAAAGCAGAAATTAAAGCCGATTTGTGCATACAATTCTTTATTCTGGATATTTTTCGCCTCTCTTCACCTCTCCAAGAAATCAGACCGAGACAAAAACAAATCACGAGCTTTCACACAATCGAAATGAGCGTTGAATTTGAGCGACAACAGGGAACTAACCAGTTTCAGCTCCATACGACTTCTTTCGTCTGAATTGACATTTTCGACGACCGAGAAAACTTACTCGCAGAAGGCTTTTGACGAGGACGGACAGTAGAATTGAAACATGTTTCTTCATCTGCTCAAAGTATGGGTTCTTGAAGAGCACCGTCCATTTTTCTTCAACAGACTTCGCATCGAATTTGCTTCCCACAGGTTGTTCCAGAGTTTCATTCAGATCAGCAATTTCCCCAAAGAGATCGTCCAATTCTTGTAAAGATTTTTTGAAGGCGTCGTAGCAGGAATTCTAAGCTATATACCTGTGGTTCGGTGCTGCAGAATCGCTTGTATGAGCCTAGGATGTTTTTAGATGTAGGACGACTCTCGAAAGTCAACCAGTGCCCAAAGAAGGCAGCAATATCTAATAGAGCATAGAATTTCAAGAGAGTCTTAAAAAATAGAGTGCTTAGAATTACTGAATGACTAATGCATAGTATTGTTGTTTATGCATGGACGTCGAATCAAAACAAATCGAGAAGTACCCATCAGATTAGTTTAATTTGCTCAGAATTCTCTCTTTCTCTCTCTTCGAGCCCACTTCTTCATCTGTTGACATCTAAAGTAGTAATTAGACACACATTTAGACACTGAAGTTTGATGACTGAACACCATAACAATAAATTGCTGGCAAAAATAACAAAATGAACATAAGGCGACAAAAACACGTCGAAAATATAAAAACACGGCAAAACACGGCAGATTTAAAAACCTTGGCAGAACCACGGCGAAAAATTCAAAACCACGGGAAATGCCACATTTTCGTGGTAAAATGGCCACCGTGGGGGGAGGGTGTAGTTTAAACTGAGTAGCGCCAAAATGCTTCTATACACTTTTTGCATTCATGCACAGCATACAAATAACACACCGTTTAAAAGCTCTGAATCTTAGCTACATTTCGGCATATAAATTGTATTTCAGTTGAGAAATATTGAAGCGACAAAATAGGTTGGAACGAATTTGTTCATTTTCAGTCGTGAAACTTTTCCTGTTTCAACGTTTTTAGGCTTTATATTAGAGTTGGCTCGGAATCGATATTTGGACCGGAACCGGAATTTTCGATTTGTGAAAACCGGAACCGGAATTTGATTTTTGTAGAAACGGGGACCGGAATCGAAACCGGAATTTCACTTTTGCCCAAACCAAAACCGCAGTCGAAAAAAGAAGTTTTCGCAAAAAATCGCTGCTGTTTACATCCTTTTTTGTATATATTGATATTTAACACGAAAAATTCGTTCAAAAATTGAAAATACGCGTTAAAAATCAGACGACTAAGAGCAATATCTTGATAGAGTTGGCTCGGAATCGATATTTGGACTGGAACTGAACCGGAATTTTAATTTTGTGAAAACCGGAACCGGAATTACATATTTTTTGCGACCGGAACCGGAATCCGAAAAAGGATTGAAATTCCGGGCCGACTCTACTTTATATCATTAACGTTAAAAGAAGCGTTATGATCCATTCAAAAGCCAGATTCATGGCGGTTCTGATGAGTATTCAAAATTATATTTGTGTTTTCAGAAATATACTTAACCACTGCCATTAAATTGAAGACAACTTTTTCAGGACTGCAATTTAAAAAAGTGTTTTGTCAAGTTTCAGACTCCAGACACGGAGAAACTGTTTTTGTAGAGTTGTTCAGGATGAAATTCCGCTTCATAAATTGCAATTTCGCTCACATAAACCCGAAATCCTGGGTGGGGTACCCTGGACTCAGGAGGATGTCCACCTGGATGACCTAAAAAGGTTTTGTCACAAACAAATCTGTGCTTTCTAACTAGATATTTGTCTCCACAGAACGGTCCCAGGAATGTATAGAATAAGAGGTTTTAATAATGTAGGTTAAAGGGCATACATCTCTATATTCCTCACGTTAGTTGACATGAAAATGACCCTGACCATGACCTGGAGAATCTTCGATGAAACGGTTTTTTGAGTATTCTTGCGTGTGTGCCCAGATATCTGTGAATCTGGTCATGAAATTCATGGAAGACAAAAAAACTGGCATTCCAAATTTCTAAAAAACACTTTAATACTCACTATCATGATTTTACTAACTGACCGATGGACCATTAGTCATTTTCCTATTTTTTTGAGGAGAAAGCTGAGTAGCCGCATTTACAAGGCACTAGGGCGCATTCTACAAAAATACACAACATTAAGTTTTTGATTAAAGTTGCTCTAGGTCAGAGTCAGGGTACCTCCTTATGAATTGACGATTTGTGATTCAATACATCTAATTTAAGCCTTTGGAAAATCTTCGCAACTCTATAGAAATGTCGATTTCTCGTTCCATCATGTACTTAATTCGTCATTCGAAATTTTCGAATATTGAATCTGTCAAACCTAGTTGTTGGTTCACCATCGAACAATTTCAAGTCGTACGCCTTTCCGGTCGCCGTGTGCAACAAGCGCCGACACCTTCAGTTTTAAGTCCGATTACCGTATTTCCTCTAATAAGCGCCCCGGGCGCTTATTTTTCAAACCCCAAAAATCGGAAAATTTGGAATTCGATTTCGAGATTTTTGGGTGCTCAACCAAAATCTAAAAAGTGGAATCGGTAGAGCTCGTGGTAGTTAAAAAACGTATCATACAGCTTTGCAAACATTGCTTCTACACTGTGATCTAGACCCTCAAAGTCGAGGGGGCGCTTATTAGAGGAAATACGGTAGTCGAGAACTTAGTGGGCATGTATTTTTGACCTGATGTAACTATCTCTTTTCAGCAAGTCGATCTACCTAAAGAATCAAGCTTTTGCCGGTAATTATTCATGCAAGTTACAGCTTCCGGTAAGTGGCTAATTATTTTTTGTATTATGATCGGCATCGATTTTTTTCAATTAGCTATCACCTCTAAGCAAACTATGAAAATTTCCTTTGATAAAAGCAGCATGAGCCCGATCAAGTCAAACAACGTGAATTTTCTCGGAGACGAATGGTTACATTTTGGCTGCGTTTGTTATCATATCGGAAGCGTACATATTTTTAGGTACCTTCGTATGGATAACGATGGAGTAAGTTTTCAGATTAACACATTTTTTCTGGGGTGCTCGAGGCGTAGCATTTTTTTTCTTAAAGAGTTTGTCTGTTTGTCTCTTAACCGAGCATATGGTCCCAGCAGTTCCGCAAGCGACATCATTTATGAGATTCGATTCATGGGATCTGCTGATCAGAGTCTCACTGTGGTAACTTCTACTTCTTTTTGTAAATGCTAAGTAAAAAGATTGAGTAGGGTCTCGTCAGTAAACATGAGTGACGGACTAATTTGAAACAAGTTTTTTGGCCAGTGTACCGAAACCAAAACCAGGTTTTAAAAACCTGGAAAACTGGAAGTTTAGTCCCAGCAGAATCCTGCTTGTTTGCGACAAGAGAAACCAAAAGCTAGACTCTCGTTGAATACCGATCGGATTTAAAAAAAACTGCAGTAATTAAGCTCGGAAAAGAAACTTATCGGTCCATAAAAGAACTGACGGAATCCTACCTAAGCAAAATTTTTGTGGCTTCCCCGATAAAAAATTATTTTCCTCACCAGTAACTGCGTTGCAATACGAAAATTGTTTTAGCGTGGAGTTCTAGCAAACCACCTTATGTTCTGGACGACTCTTTTACAAATACCTCATGGCATTGTAATCAACTCGAAAAATTTATTTGATGATACGAAGAAAATGATTGTGAATTGAACCTCTCTACCAAGGAAGAACCTGACAAACTGTAAATCACCAAAAAAATCAATTGCTCCATTGACTGAGAAATTTAGAGGATTTGTCGATGATCATATTTTTTCGGAAAGTTCGCCGTACGAGAGTGATTTTGCGCTTGCGGTTGATGGCAACGGATTCGAGTGAACAAAAAGGTTAATTTCTGAATTTGACTTTGTGAATTTACTGATGTTTATTAGTTTCTCTCTATGCATTCCGCTTACTTCAAAGCCATGTTCGAGTCTGGATTCAAGGAGACCGATGAGCAAGAAACTAAAGTGGACAATGTGCAATACGATGAATTAGTAGAACTGTTGAATGTAATTTATCCGTCTCGTGTCCCTATTACAAGTTTGTCTGCTTTAAGATTTATATTTGGACGAAGTATATATAATCTGTGCACATTCAGTCTCAAATGTAGAATGCTTGCTGCAGTTGGCTGACCGATTCATAATGGAGTGTTTGATCAATACCTGTGAACAATTTCTGATGTTAGTTAGAGAGATGACAACCTGCGAAAGCTTTTGATTGCTCAGCAATACGACTTGAAGATTTTAAAAGTACGTTTGTATTTTTCGCAATTTATTAAATGCCATAAAACCTCTATCGCTTGATCCCTCTCTTTTAATAGACCCCACTTATAATAGATAACCTTCGATGGGCAAATTAAGCTATGGTCACAATTGCCAGTAACGCCTCTTTAATTTCTGAGTACCTTAATGAAAATGCACAGGACCTGTTTTGGTTTGGGGACCAGACATGTTTGGCTCTAACTTTTTAATTTTTTCAGGTTGATTACTACAAGATTACTAGTTTGACTATGTACATAGGTAAGTGAAACTTTCATGATCACCATAATCAACCTGAAAATTTTAAAAAAATTAGAGCCAAAAATGTGTGGTTCTCATTATTGATTCGAGTGGCTCTAATAAGGTCTGAAAATTTTTCTCGGCCGGCATCTTTAGTCGGCTGAGGTTACCACTCTAATCGCAAACCAGTTTTTGTTTCTTAATAAGTGAACACTTCAAAATTGTCAGAAAAACAGTTAAAAATTAACAAAAACCAGTTTTAAAAATGTTGGCATCTTTTTGATGCCGACTAGAGCCGTCTGAATGACCGGTGATTTTCTGAAATTACGTCATTTTCAGTCATTACGTCATTTTCAGTAACATGTTTTTTTGTTAAAAATATCATTTTTTTGACACCCCACATTCGATAATTAAAGATGCGCACAGGATGGGGATCGCTCCCGAATCGTAACCTCGATCCCGAAGATTTCGGTGGTTGGTTAATCCCGATTCCGAATCTTTGCCGATCGATTTTGAAAGTCCCAATCCTGATACAGTCAACTTTCATTATAGTGCGAAGTTCTGCATAGTGCTGTGTTTCGGCGTCCTCAGCCGCATGGCAATCTAAAACCCAGGCAATAATGCAAAAAACAGTTATGAGGCAGCAATATTTAGCCAGCGAAACATGGTAACCATCGTAGGAAAATGACTGAAATCTACATCACCGGTCAGATGTCCATTGGTCAACCCTAATTCCGACTTTCAAGACTCTGTCAGTCAGGTCTCATAAATGTCTGCGCTATTTAAAAAAAATCCTGCGCACCTATTTAAATTTGACGATTTTGCGCAGAAGGCTGTCAAAATTGTTTCACAAAAAATTGAAGGTAAGCACTTATAAAAGTTTTGGTTTAGAAGCATTGCTTGGAAAAGTATCAAGATATTGAAGAGGCTCAAGCTCTCAAAGATATGCCGGGGTTCGATCTTCTGAATAAAGACATCAAGGAGGAAGTTGAAAAGCAACTTCTTCGATGAATGTACCTGGTGTCTAATAAAGACTTTCTTTCTGCTGGGTGTGTTACCAAACTAGGGGTGTTTTTTTTTGTTTTCTGTGTCTTTCACGGTTCAGTTTTTCTGATTCTGGTTATTCAGCGAAAAAACAAAATTTTTACATAATGTTCGTTTGTTCAATATTAAGATATGGACAATGTTCAGCTAACTGCCAAAATGATAATAAGATAACAGCTATTTTTATTTTTCTTGTTAACATCGCTTTTTAATATTCGTTTGGCTTTTGAAATAATTTTGATGCCTACTCGGTCACAATGTCGGAAGTGAACCCTAAGGTATCGCAAAAACATCGAATTTGATCAAAATAGCCTGCACATGATATCACAAACCTTTTTTTAGTATATTTTGTTTATTATCTCCAATGTTTTTACACTATTTTTAACTGAGATTTTTTATCGATCGAGTGGCAAAACACGCTAGTTAAAAATAATTTCTGAGGAAATCACAAAAACCTCACACTAAAAGCAGGGTTTTCATGGTTTGTTATTTACTTCGTTTATTACTGGTTTATTACCTCACAGTTGGTGTGATTTCCTCAAAATTTATTTAAAAATTAGAGTGTTTGACCACTCAAACGATAAAAAAATCTCAGCTACAAGACGGTGTAAAAACATATAAGTAGGGTTGTCAAACGTTTGAAATTTTCGAATGTTCGGTTCGATTCAAAGTTCGAGTTTGAAATTTTCGAACGAACGTTCGGTTCAAAGTTTGGGTTTGAAAATTTTCAAACGAACGTTCGATTCGAAGTCGAACGTTCGAAAAAATCTCGAACATTTCGAACAATGTTCGAAATCGAACTTTCGATTCGACAACTCTACATATAAGGTGAAAAATATATGGAAAAGAGGTGCATGAAGTTGAATACAGGAATGACTATCAGTTCGTGACCCTATCGATTCGTGACACTTTTAATTTGTGACTGGCTGAAATTCTTTTTGACCTGAAAAGCTACTTTTCTGCCGAAAATGTCTCTTTGGTTCCAAGATCCAAAGAGACATTTTCGGAGGATTGGGTTTGGGTAAGGTTGGGGTAAAAACCCAACTGTCGACCAAACTGACTGTCGACCCCAACTGTCGACCCTCCCAACTGTCGACCCCCAACTGTCGACCATCCTAACTGTCGACCCCAACTGTCGACTCTAACCTTCGAGTTTAAGTAAAACGGTTTGTAAAAGTAATTTAACATAACTTGAAGCGGTCAAGCTCGTTTTATTTGCCTGTTTTAAGATGCTTGCTATAGTCTTTCTTACAACCAGCGAATAGGAAGCAATAAAATGGCTGTAACCAGTTGTATTGGTCATCCAGAACATTGCTATACTTGGGTGATCAAAAAGAGCAAGACAATAAAATCTGATGGTGTCAAAGTCTTCTACTACTGCTGCAATGGCTGTAATGCTTTACGAGTCAGCTGGAAAAAGTAAAAGATATCATGCGAGGACTATCTGCTGCCTCTACGAAAAGCGAATAGAACCAGTAATGTTTGAATTGATGAAGATTTTAACTATAACCATTTTCGTCAGCCAAAGAAGCGAAGTGAGTTTAATTTTTCTGAGCTTACTTTAATATATCACGTTAAATGTTTATCTACTAAGGTGGAAAGAGTCGAATCAAGACGCAGCATGCAAGCTGAATTGGCAAGTGGCACACAAGAATTGGTGGCCTCGGCTATAGTAAGCGTAGAAAAGAAAGTTTTGGTCAAATTAGCTGGAAAGTCGAAAGGTACGAGTATTTTGCGAGTATTTTGAAGCCTACATTCATTTCTTAGTGTTTTGTCGAGAAACTCGCGCAGCAAAAGTTTCTAACAGGCCCGCCTTATCTGAAGCTTTCGAAATATGTCAACTGGATCTTACAAAGCCATGGCCCGTTCAGGAAAAGGCTAATCATCTCTGTCTCAAAGGTACGCATTAGATTATTGAGCAGGTTAGTTTAGTTTCTTTTTTAGGACTTAACGTGTTTGCTAAAGCACAATCTGGCTGTAGAAAGTCAATTGCTCTTTGCATATCGGTGTTGCAGAAGTGTAGTGGTGACAGACTATATACTGAAATCATTGCTGTTGCTGCTACAAACAAACTAGCTCAAAGGGTTAGTCAACCTATTTTTTGAGGTATATTTTGTTTCGTAGCTTTGTTTAGATCAGAGGCATGCTCCAGGAACTGATGAAAGGGTAGTCGACAAGAACAAAGTCAGCCAAAACAAACTGAAGAAAGAATGCAAGCCAGATCCAAAATTTCATAAGTTTCCTGAATTCAAAAGATCCACTGAGACCAAGACCGAACCGAAGGTAGTATTTAACGAGAACAAAGTCAGCCGATAGACAGGCTGATGATGGCGGTTTTGATAAAAAAAAACTTGCCAAATTTCTTGTTCAGATTGGCTATCTAATGGGATACAATGGACGGTCGGAACCAGCTCAAGAGGAGGAAGAAGGCTTTGGAGAAAGTGGCCAAGGAAGTTCGGAGGAAGAAGACAACGCTCTTAGAAATTTAGATAATCCAGCCAATGTTAGTATTCGGCGAAAATTGTTATTTTTTGTTCTTCAGTTCATTTCAGTTTGTTGTTGAAATAAAGATGGCCTGTTGTTTTTATAGTGCTTTTGAATTCTTGAGGAAGTGTAAAATTAGGCAGCAGTCGACAGTTGGGACCCCGTTAAGTTACTTTTACAAATTATTTTACTCAAAGTCGACAGTTGGGGGTCGACAGTTGGGATGGTCGACAGTTGGGGTCGACAGTTGGGAGGGTCGACAGTTGGGGGTCGACAGTCAGTTTGGTCGACAGTTGGGGGTCGTTCTAAGGTTGGTGGTTATATTCCAGTAGCGTTAAAACCCCTACATACCGTTCAATAGAGCATCATTAAAAATGCTTATTCGACTTAGATATCGACGCTACTGTCATATACCCTATCACGGCGTGTCAAACTGGTCAAAAACACGAATTACCTCTTTTCGTTGCGAGACAAAAAATTTTTCGAAATTTTTTGTCTGGCTTGCATTTTTTGCTATTTTTTTTTTGAGTTTTTTTAAAACTAAAGTACAAGTAAAAGAATTTATTCTTCCACGGCGTGTCAAACTGGTCAAAAACACGAATTCCAGTTTTCCTCTCAGGACTAAAAAATTCAAAAATTTTTTCGATCCATTTTTTGCCGATATTTTAGTGCTAGCAGATGAATGCATTGATCGCTGTTTCTTGTGCATCATTTTGCGTCAAGTTTGGACTTAAAAGAAAGCGGAAAGCATGCTCTACAAAACTATAGACAACAATTCCAAATAATTAAAAATTTCCATCCATAATTAAGCCGTTTAAAAATGCGTGAAATTTGCTCAAATTTTGGTGTTTTTGTTTTGGCTCTAATTCTGTCCAAAAGTCGAATTTTGGCAAACATCCGTAATTATTAAAGCTCCGGGTCTCGGCTATCCAATGCACTTTGAATTTTTGAAAAAAGTTGAAAACTCGCGATTTCCCAGCGCGCCGAATTTTGGTCGCAATTTTTTCCTCGAAATTTAATGGACTTTTAAAACGTGTGACTAGATCAAATTTTTAAAACATGTTCAGCTCAGTAAATACTCAAACGAAAGCGGAGAGTCTAAGGCTTTTTTTCAATACTTAACATCAACCATATTTGTTAAGAATAATGGGCCGCCACACGTTTTAAAAGTCCATTAAATTTCGAGGAAAAAATTGCGACCAAAATTCGGCGCGCTGGGAAATCGCGAGTTTTCAACTTTTTTCAAAAATTCAAAGTGCATTGGATAGCCGAGACCCAGAGCTTTAATAATTACGGATGGTTTGCCAAAATTCGACTTTTGGACAGAATTAGAGCCAAAACAAAAACACCAAATTTGAGCAAATTTCACGCATTTTTAAACGGCTTAATTATGGATGGAAATTTTTAATTATTTGGAATTGTTGTCTATAGTTTTGTAGAGCATGCTTTCCGCTTTCTTTTAAGTCCAAACTTGACGCAAAATGATGCACAAGAAACAGCGATCAATGCATTCATCTGCTAGCACTAAAATATCGGCAAAAAATGGATCGAAAAAATTTTTGAATTTTTTAGTCCTGAGAGGAAAACTGGAATTCGTGTTTTTGACCAGTTTGACACGCCGTGCTATACAGTAGCGCCTATATATCTTTTTTTCCGGATGGCTTCATTTTTCTAATTTAAAGTTGTAAGTAAAACCTTTACTGACTTCTAACCTAACCTTTACTGACTTCGCGATTTACCACTTTTTGTCAACCTCGTGTGATGTTAATCTGAGCTGATCTTGATCTTTGTCCACGCTTGTCCTAATGTACTACTTTTCAGCCTGAATGTCAACCTGCCGTGCTAACATCTTAGCTAGTGTGCTTTTTGAAGTATTGTCTTTTCTGGAAAGATCTGAATTGGATGGCCTAGCACTTACTTCTAAACATGTCAACCAGTTTACCACCAAATATTTTTCCACTAATCCATTGAACTGCCTGAATCAATTATGCATTTCTAAATATGGCAACAAGGCGCCAACTTTTTGGAAAGCCTACACAGAGAACGGCGGCACGTACTTTATCTTTCTCACCAGAACAATTACAACACTACAGCAAGTCTGGCAAGTGGATAGTCAAAGTATTGCGTGTATACCTGTCCTATCTGGAAAGTGCAGGTCTTGCTTTATGGAAGCAGGCGCTGGAATCTATCAGTCAGCTTTGCCGAGCCAGTAAATATGAAATAGAAGCTCATATAGAAGGTCGAGAACCTATGGTGGTTCTGCGGGAAGTGCTCAGCTGGTCCACCACCTCAACTGGCAGCTCTTTAACAGTAAAGCTAATTCGTGCTAGCTCTTTTAAGTCTTTCCATTTTCACGAATATCCTTGGCTCTACAATTGTGATCTAATACAATTTTCGAGATTTCAAAGTTTAGTAATATCAATAGATTTTCTAATTTTTCTGGAAAATATTCCTAAAGAAAGCAAACTGAAAGTGCAATTTCAATGCAGTCATAGATGGGATCCTGCTGGGACTTGGGATTGTATGACAGAGCTGCTTTTGAGAGCTAAACAGGTGAGCTAGTCTTGATTAAAATAAAATTGTGCGACTAGGAAAATGTTTTATGCTAACACGGGAAAGGCACGACCGCCCCGTCCCGTATCAAGGAACCTTATATACCAAAAGATAGCCCTAACCGAGCTTGTTACTGAACCTCGATCCGAATTTCCTATGGAGCGGTCTTGGACGATATATTCCACTTTGAGAGTTGCGAAATATAGCAGTTAAAATATCATGAAAAATTACACCTTCAGTCAATGTAGATGTATGGCGCTGTGGTATCGCTTGAGATTATATTTATCACATCGTAGGTTCGATCCCCGCTCGAAGCACGTAAAAGCCCAAGTGCCCGCCCCTCCAAAGAGTATTTTTCTCTAAGCGTCCGATTCGGGTTCCCTTGTTTTTTTTAAGTTTTCTTTTTTGCAATGTGTAGCGCGCTAACTCAGGCTTAGGTTTAGGCTTAGGCCTTAGGCTCAGACTTAGGTCTTAGGCAAAAATGAAAAAAGTTAGCTTAGAGAAAAATACTCTTTGGAGGGGGCGGGCACTTGGACTACTGTCCTCGAAGCATTTTTTTTTTGGATTTTTTCATTTGACCTAAAAATACCCCAAATTGCAGACCTGGTCGAGGCGTTTTATATAGAGCAGGAATTTCTAATCACACAAATTCAACTTTTGCCCTTTAACCAACCTAACACCTAATTTGAACACATTTTAGAGCTTTGCTGCAGCTGAATCTCCATGTTCTTACCACCTACAGATTTTCCATATACCAACTTCAGAACTTGACGCAAACAGCTCCTTCAAAGTGACAAATGAAAGAACTAGAGAAATTTTGCAATACTATATAGAAGAATCAAAAGTTACTGTGTTGAAACGGTGCTCTATGTAAATGCCAGGACTAACTTATTCGCAAGCTTCAGACCTCAAATTTTAAGTTTTTCTAAAGATGGGTGGTGAAAGACCGTGGATATCGTGTTTTTGGTCATTTTTCACATTTTTAGCGGTTTGTCTGTTCAAAAAGTGAAATCCGCGATCCAAAGCTTGCAAGAATTTAGCCCTGAATGTTAGTTTTCGAATGACATATAACTCGCTTGACGTCGAACAAAAAAGATGGACAAAAAATGGCAAAGAGTAAAACCTATCCCGGCCGATGAACATTCCGGTTGAAGAATCGGTAGTTGAAAATATGTGTAGAGCCGAGGGATCAGGTTTAAAGAAAATCGGAATTTTTTAATCCAAGATAAGGGGGAACTCATGAAATTCATTCCACTTCTTTCTTCGATCTATTAATCTTATTTAAAGGACCCTGTCTCTTCCTTATCATGGTAATTTAAAAGTTTGAATGCGCGCGGGACCACATGAATTTTTTCCATAATGTTTTGAATTATTTCTTTGTTTGTATTTAAAATTAAAAACGTTATGTTCTATTCGATACAAATCATATGCTAACAGTGAAACTTGGAAGTCTGATGAGTTATTCGATCTAGCATTGTCAAGCAACGTTGGGGCTCGACTAGTGAATCGCTCTAAATTTTGAATAAATTTACAAATTTATTTTCTATACAATAAGTGCACTGGCTTGAGTATAGTGCACTGGCTTGAGTATAGGCCCCTTCGGGGCGCAGGGGGCTTGGGGCTTGGAGTTGAGATGCGCACACCCACATACCTTAGACACAAATCACTCGAAAGTGACTCTGGATGCATGAAAAGCATGCATACCAGAGTTTATTTATGCGGTAGGCCCCAGTATTCAAAACTATGTTCAACATCTTCTTGTTAGTAGCCCCTAAGTGATTAGTGGCTTCCTTTATTCCCTTCCCCTCCCTATACAGCCCTTAATCCCTTTAAAAATCAAAAGGCGCCAATTCAAATTTTGACTAAAGAACCATGATACCCCACCCCCTGTGGATCGAAAATTTTTTTTTTCTTAGAATCAAAAAAACAGCCGGCTTTCACATGAAATCGGGGTCGAGAAACACGAATATGAGGTTATCTCCTCGATGTGATCACTCCCCGGGGGGGGGATTCTACACTCAAGCCAGTGCAATTAAATACTATGGTATTTGCGCGCAGCGACAAGTGTTAAATTTGAATTGGCGGGGGACACTTCTCTTTGGTCTCTCCCTGTGCTCTTTGGAGTCGTTCGAAAGGACTCCAAAGAGTACAGTGCAAGACGAAAGAGAATTGTCCCCCGCCAATTCAAATTTCGCACACGCCGCTGCGCGCAAAACCATAGTTCTTTAAAGAACAATTCGAAATTATTATTGACAAAATGTGTGATCTCGCGCGCATTCAAACCTTTCAGATCGACATGATAAGAAACAGACATGGTCTTCTGATGACACATTTTTAAAAACCTGAGCTTCGCTAACAAGCTTGGGTGTCATTCTGAGGACAGCAGCCCAAGTGCTCGCCCCCTCCAAAGAATATTTTCTCGATGCTGATTTTTTTTTATTAGTCATTGTAAGTAAATGATTATGATTACCGTGAGGTCAGACAACTCTTTGGCACTTCTGCACACCACATTTAGAACTTAATTTAAAAGATCAATATAACTAAAAATGAAGATTCCCTACAATTCACTTAACATTAGCAGTCATCTGTGCGAGGAGAGTGAGCTTATGCAAACCTTTATCAATAATGATTAAAAAAAAATAGGGTGAAATTTGTTAAAACAACGAATGAGTTGTTCTTTAAACGAGCGCTGAAAAAAAGGAACAAAAGAGAGAGATACCTAAGGCCAAAGCGAGGGATGACAGCATTAACAGAGAAGAGAGCAGAAGTGACACGAAGACGAGTGCAGCTATTTTATAGCATATATGAGTGCAAGCAGTCTTAACCAGAAAAAATATTATGGCATCAGAGAAATTTGATTAGAGATACATCAGAAGATGAACAATATGTTTGTTTGAATCAATTCTCGCTGTAGACATTTCTACAAATTTTCTGGTCAAAAATTACACGTTCTTTCAAAATAAAAAAAGTTCGGACTGGTTCAAATTAAGGTCACATAGATTAAAGGAACACATGAAGATCACCTTTATTATTACATTATTACACTGAAAAAGACAACCAGAGAAGAGTGTTTTACTAATGCAATAGGGTCTATTCTAACAATCACTGCTATTAGAAACACTAATTTCAAACAATTTAAAGCAGCGGCTTTTACTATAACATTTGTGTCTAAACTGTTCTTTGTATTTTTGAGATTTTCAATGGAGCTGAATTCGACTATCACTAATGATAAACAAGCTCTGTCTGTGTTTTAAGAATAATAGCAGTATTGACTATTGGAAGTGTGACTTTAGTTGGATAATTGCTAATGTAATTGTGGTTTTGGCCATTGCTGGAGATAGAAAGATGCGCAAATCTTCTATGAATTTATTATTGTTCAATTTGGTAAGTAAATAGCTAGTTTACATACCCTAGCTCTACTTAAAAAAACTTTGGTGTCTAAGGGTTTAAAAATGTTTTTTTTTGACAAAATCAAAGCACTTTGAAGACAAATAAGACGTTTTTAAATATATAAATATTACCGAGTGTACCAAATATTTGGACATTTTCCTGGCAAGGGAACATCACATAGAGGCGTTGCGATATTGAAAATTTAAAAACCAAATACACTATTTGATAGGAAATAATGGTCCAATGGTCAGAATCTGCTAACGGAGCGATTTTCTAAAGTAAAAATGTACTTAAAATTTTAAAAGTATAGTTAAAACTACATGTATCGGTCAGTATAAGGGGGTCGCGAGTTTGACTCGTCTGGCTACAATTTTAATTTATTTAGTCAATTTGACTTCTTTCGCCCATAAGTTTTTTAACGTAAATATTCACTTTTATTTCTTTGATCCGCTAAATTACGTAAATACTTAATGATGAATGTGTACGAATGAAAATATGAGTAAAACGACGTGATTCTTAATAATGGTTACATTTGATAAAGCCGTCATCCACAAAGTTTCAATTTTTACAATCATAAGACACATGTTCACGGACACGCCCATTTCGGCCGCGCCGTTTCGATGCCAGACATTTGATGCGCATCAAACATCCTGCCACACGAAAGTAAGGCGGCCGGCCACCCTATCACAGGAACTACTGAACCTCACGTAGCCGAACGCTGAAAGCCAGTGTGTACTTCTAGCAAAAGTGAAAATCCGCCTAAATGGTCTGAAAGTGGAAGTGTGGTTAAATTAAAAAAAACCATGATACATACGTGGACTGTCGAGGGATTTGGTTTGATAAGACCGAATTTGAGGTTTTCCCCATCCTACAGGCCGGTACTTAAGTGGGTACCACCTGGTCAGGTGGATATCCACCTAGATAGCTTCAAAAAAATTTGTTTAACCCTTTTTTGCCGGCGTTCGTATATGCATCGTTTTTAATAAATTTTGAAATTTTATAAGACAACCAGGGAAGAAAATAACAATGGCCAAAAAAAAATTCCAAACAAGTTTAATCTGAATGGCCAAATTTGGCCAACCGGCTCGAATCGTAAAAAATAGTTATGGCGCCAATTGAAAACTGACGCTATTTCGAGGACAATGTTTGAAAACTTTATACAATTTTGCAAACGTTTCATACAAATAATAATGTGACGTAAGAAATTCGATGCTAAGCGGTACTTGACACCTTTTGCACGTTACTGCCACATTGCTTTCTCAATTCCTTGCATCTAGCGCGCGAAGTGACTGATTTTTAAAATTTGTCTTCTAACTCATCTTTTACTATGACTAAATTGATTTTTCCATTCATTTGTTTGAAAAAATAGCGACGTGGTGAACAGAACAAAAATTCACTAAAAAGAGTAAGAAAGAAGCGATAAATGGATGGATAAATAAATATTTTACACAGTTTTTTTTAAAATACCGCTTTGGGCCGGTGGCTGAAATATGGCCACGATTATAATTGCTTCGAAAATATTACTTTTATGTTTCCACACTTGCAAGTAAAAGTGCATTGCTATCTGCAAGAATAGCTCTTTTATATTATATAAAAAAAAGGCACAATGTAAATGATATACTTGGTTAATTAGACCAAATAAACTTATAAAATCGTGTAGTAGAAAATGTCCGAAAATACAACTTTTGACTTAATTTTTAGCAATGTTTTGTCTTCTGTTCAGTCTTTTTATCACTAAAATGTTTGTCAACTTTTTCTTTATATTTTCAGAAAAAAACTATGTCTGAACGTGAGAAATAAGTCGTTTTTGTATGAATTTTCGAACTGGCAAAATATGGGCAACCGGCAAAAGAGGGTTAATAAGACCAAAAATCCCGATTTTAACCTCACTTTTGATTTTTAACACTCGCCTCCCATGCGTAGTAATTGCCCAAATCGACTCAGAATTTCTCGCTGAACACAATAGTGCAAAAAATTTGAAAAAAAGTTGGTATGGTGAAAAGCCTCCTGAAAGTAGGCTGTTTTGGTCACCCTCAACCGCCTAAAATTTTGAAAAATTTAGATGCTAGTCACCCAAAGTTTCTATTTCACCTAGGCGCAAAACCACCCAAAATTTTAACCTGGATCAGAGCTATCTATTGAGCCCAAACTTGCATCAGAGTGATCATTTTTTCACAGAGAATTTACCTTACTTGTCTCAACTTTTGACCTTACTTGTCTCAACTTTTTTGAATTCAAATGTCTGCCATAGCTTATTCTTAATATTATATTCTCAGGTCATCTGTTGCTCATTATTCCATTTATGCTTCATAAAAATTCACTTTAATTTGCGTTTATTCATCTGCGTTTATTCACATTAAAACAAAGAGACAAAGAATCGACGCAGTCGATTGTTTTACTTGCTTCTGCCGGCAAAAGGTCGAGAATTTTCCAGTAGGTGCTCACACTCATGTTGAGGTCTTCTCTATTTGTGTAATCAAGGTAGCATTGTAAATACGAATTATTGTGCTGGTGATTTAATTTCGGATTACATTTGATACATCCAGATGTTTACCACTCGATAGGATTATTTTTGTGCTACCAACGGTAAATCTGCTATCATTCCAAGAAGCCGAAAACTGGACGAAATTATATATGGCTTCGTTTGAAAATTTGGTTCTTCTAGTTGCATCATTCCTTTGAAGATCTTCGAGACTCACGAAATATCGTGATCTTTTGTACATACTTAGCGAAACGCCAGGTATAAACCAGTGAATGGTGTTCAACTGAAGAAAGATGAAACAGAAACAACACAACACAGCAAGTCTGTACTTTTGAATTTTTTAGCATTGTAAAATTCGAATCGAACTTTTTTCATTATTTGTTCAACAGAATCGTCTCTTTTGTTTTCCACTCATCCACTCCATTCTCAACCAATTTTTTCAAATATGATCTTTATCAGGCGCCACTTTAGAGTAGATAGCTTCAAAAATTTCTGACGTTTCGGCTTTTTTCATTTCGCATTTATTTCTCAGGCAAAAAAGCTTCGAGGAATAGTCGTATAATTAACACTCACCAATTTTGCAAATGTGTCAGAGAGTTCTTCAATGTCCTTTGGAGTTGAGCGAGAAGGCATTTCGGATTCGCTGTCGTCGTTATCACATCATAAATTAGGGTCTGAGTATGAGCTCATACTGGAAGCAACTGTGCAACGGACTGGACCAGTTGTTTAGTTTTGCCCGGTGTTCCTTGCAGATTGCTTAAGAATTGAGCTTACATAGATTAACATTATAAGAAGTTACGTATCCCAACATGAAGCAGCAACCCGAATTTATTTAGGACTGTTTCCGCTAGGTGAAAACCTGCTTAACGAAAATCTGCTTAATGAAATTGTTATATAAGAAGACAATGTAATTAGTTGATAGGTTTACAATTAAAACAATTCTGTTTGAAAATTATTTTATGAAACCTGTTAACTAATTATATTTGTCTCCTATATATATTTTGGCTAAGCAGGTTTTGTTAAACAGGTTTTCACCTAGCCCTTTAGTACCTATGCAAGAATTACTGTTAATCCTGTGAATTATAATTTTGGTATTCGATTTCTGGAGCCCATCAAGCAATTTTATGCTAATTATATGAGTAAATTTTTTCTTAGAATGAGGTCACCAAATATCAAATTTCAACAAAAAAGAACTGGCAATTTTGATGCCACACACCGGGGTGTTCGAAAAGTCCTGTCAATACATTTATTCGCGGCAAAACTTTCGGATGGATTCCGAAATTTTGCTATTTATAAAAACACGAAGTAAAACAATCCTATGAGTTTCATATATACGTCAAAATGGGCCAAATACGTACATCAATGTTTTGTTTTATATATACGAAGCACAGCAAGATTTCGGAAGTCATCCGAAGTTTTGCTGCGAATGAATGTAGTTGACAGGACTCCCCTATTCACTTCCCTATCGAAGAAGAAAAATCTCGACGAAAACTGTAAATTCAAAGAGTCATCTCTCTTCTCTGCATCGTGAATTAAATTAACCAGTAAAAATGCTATAAACGCGTCGATGGAATCGATAAATTCGCAATTAATTTCACAACTGAACACAACTTTCACACAACTTTCACAATCTCTTAAACCTAGATATGCATTTTTTAAATTTCAGTGCTACTTTCAACACTAATTATAGAATGCCATTCAAAGTGTGGATGACTGTAGCTTTGATAATGCAAATCTGCAACACTGCCAACCATTTGTTTACACACTCTACTCTGTGACATTTAGAAGAAGGGTCAAGATATGCTCACATGTTTCCCTAAATCACAAACACAAGATATGCCTTCAAGAGCAAGAACACCTTAAATTTGTAGAATCAAGCAACTTTAGCAGTTACGTAAATTTTGACGCTACTGGCTTATACCACCCCCCCCCAAAAAGCTACTTCTAACCCCCCCCCCCCAAAATCGGCCTACTGGCTTTACCCCCCCCCCAAAATCGGACCTACTGGCTTATACCGAGAAGCACTCTTGATCATAAATGCAATATCTCTACAGTCAAACTTCTTTATTCCTTCCCTTCCTATACAGCCCTAATCCCTTTCAAAATCAAAAGGCGGTATAAGCCAGTAGGTCCGAGCATTGGGGGGGGGGGGGTTATAAGAAAGAGTAACTGTTTTGGGGGAGGGGGGGTGGGGTTGGATATAGCCAGTAGCGCCTAAATTTTTTTATTGAGAATTGTTGTTTGACTAAAAATCATGTCATTTAAAGTTTTAAAATTCGTAATTATGTAGTTGTAATAAAATTTCAAAATTTGTGTTTTTACAATATATTTTAAAAAAAAACGATCAGCAAAGTAGGAAACTTCGTGATTCACAGTCTAGACGAACTAATCAATTGGCAGAAGACTTTAAAAAGAGAGAAAAAAACGGCTCTACTGGAGTTGCCGGTGCCAAAAACACTTGGTCCCCCTTTTTTTTTTAAACTCTTGGACTCGGCCCTGGGCGGCTACAAATTGAGGGGCATCACATTGAAAGTTGACATTGAACCATGTAAATGCTGTGTGCTGCTCTAGGGAGGATGAAAAATAAAAAGCCACTCTCGATATGAAAGCCAGTCATCTAAATTTCACCTACACCGATTTCACTGTCCACATAACAAAAAATCGGCTAAGTACAGGGCTTCCAGATATTTTTTTCAAAAAATAAGACATTTGCTTAAAATAAGGACATTTTAGGGTATTTTTCTGAAATACCGTATTTGCTCTAATAATCGGCCACTCTCTATTAAACGGCCACTCTCTAATAAACGGCCCCCCAGAGACCTATATCTCAGTCCAGAGTCAATTTTTCAAATCTGTTTTATGCATTTTCTTAGTTACCATGAGCCCTCCTGGTTCCACTTTTCAGATTGTGGTTGAGCACCCAAAATCTCAAAATCGAAATATTTTTTTTTCGATTTTTAGGGGTTGAAAAATAAACGCCATGGCGATATATACAGCAAATACGGTATGCTATTTCCAAGTGCTTATTGCTCTTTTGGTGCTAAAGTCCCAACTAAAAAAGAAAAGGTATCCGTCAAAATTTTCAAATCTGTTTGCTTATTCAGAATCAGCATGAAAAACTGTTCATAAATACACAAAAGTGCCGCTTAACCGTTGAAGTCTTAAGGAGAGATATCCAATATGAACTTGCAAAAAATAGTGAAAAATTGGGACTTGACCACAAAGATCTACCAAAATCTAGGCCAAATCCACCATCTTCAATTTGGGAAAACTTATAAACTCTTTGAGCCATTTCGATGATTTTTGTGCTTTAAAGAGAGCTGAGATGTTGAGTTTCAGTTTCCAGTAAAAAATTCGACATCCGTTTACAAAAACTGGGGAAAAATCAAGCTAAACACAGAAGTGGCGACCTACTCAGGCACCCACACATGCCAATATAGAGATAACAAATACAGTCAAACTTCTCTATAAGCTACACCTTTGGACCGATCGTAAATGTAGCTTATTAAGAGTGTAGCTTATAGAGGGGGTATATTATACGGAACATACCCCATTTGAGACCGGACTCAGGTGGCTTATAAGGAGGTGCAGCTTATATGTTTGTGGATCGGCCTGGATCATCATATTACCAAAGCAGACCGCATTCACAAAAGCCAGCCCATCACCAAT